>BQNB010058963.1:0-37539 GCA_026074375.1 Tanacetum coccineum | reverse complement strand
TGAGTGTATCTATGACACACACACATTTATAACCTTGATAGATTTTGGAGGTAGAGTAATTAAAGTTATCAGAAATCTAACAATATGAATACAGTTTGTTTCATCACATTAGACATACCATAATAATGTGGTATTCTATGAGTATTAGAATTGTGAGACTATATGAGAATTCCTTAGATAACTTAATTCTCTTTGGATCAAATACTTGTCAATTGGGTCAAGCCAAATTGAATACAAAGTAATTTAAAACAAAGTGCATGCTATAACGTATATTTCTTTGAATAGTACAATAACTCTATGTTCATGTGTTTCAAGAAATCAGAACATGTCAAGTATTCGTTACACGTCTTAAATAATTCAGGGACATCATGTTTATGTGTTAACAAGAAGACATAACAATTTTACTACTTACTTTATGTCATGAGTCATTGAAAAATTCAAGGACTTTATAATTATGTCTTAACCAGAAACCATAATTATAGTAACTAAAGTAATTATGAACGCAAACTCTTAAGTTCAATAGTAATTTCAAGTTAATTGCATACTTCATAATTATGATTTTATAATTGAACCATAATTATATTGACTAAAACATGTAGTCAATGTACTGAACTAGCTTTATAATATATCTTGACACTTAAATGTAATAGGGAAACAAACATCTTGTGTGTTTAAGTCCTAGTAGATTTATTAGTTTTCTTACCTTGGGGTCAAGAGAAACCAATAATCATATTGTTATATGTTGTTCCTTGCACACACTTAAGATTTCTCCCACTTGTGTACGGAACAACATTATCTAATGTAGACAAACAATACGACAAACGCTCAATTGTATAAACAATATGATAGTGTCATAGATATTACAAGTAGATTTTGAACCATAATGTTTAATAAAGAATTGTGGATTATTATTCTATAGATAATGTGTCAAGAAGCAACATCAGAAAGACAACTTGTTATCTAATAAAATAAAATTTAATCTTCCTTAAAACTATGGTTGTTCATATTCGAAAAGTAATGAATTATTTCAAAGCAAGCAAGAAATAATATGGGTAACTAACAAGGAGATAAAGCTTGTTGCTCCCACTGAATTTGACAACATTACATGAATATCTTTTCAGTAATAAAACGGAAAGCTCCCACTGGATTTGTCAACATTGTAAGTGTTACATCACCAATAGAAAGCAAGTAGCGATTTATTTGCTTTCCTACTATCTTAAAATGCCTACAAGTAGCAATGTACTTAAGTATTAAACAGAGTATATGAAGTTCTACTTATGTAGACGAGGGACTAGCCATTCTGTACTCATTAACTTGAATATTTAGCATGCATTTCCTCCTTAATATGTCTATCTAACCACAAGGGTGTTTAGCACTATAAGGAATGAATCGAGTCCAATAAAATTTACCTAGAAGACCTGCTAGCAATTTTCTTTACTAATTGCGGTTTAAACTCATACATCATGACAAGTGCAAGATGTCATTATTTGATAGCTATAGACACAATGTTATGTAGTTACATAAATATTTTATCTTTCAAATATTTTAAAACCGGAAAAGGGAAATGAAAGATTGAAAGTGAGTTTAATATTTAATGTAAAATTCAATTATAACCCTATCTTATTCTTATCAACCAATGAGAAGAGATAAGAGTAAGTCTCACTCTTCTTACCAGGGAAAGAGACTTTGTTTGTCTTCTATGAGAAAACTAACTTTTATTTACGAATTATGTTGCAATAACACAATTAACCAGAACATAGAAAGTTCTATTTAGTATTTTCGATAATTCCATACCATGTCCTTTATAAGATTTACTACCCAATTAATTACTAATAAGACTAAGATCCAACTTGACCTCCCACTTATTACCGGAGGTCTGACCAGTGTATAAAAAGAGTGGGGCAAGAGGTAAGCGACGAGCGTTAATTGCATTGTTAATGCAACTCTTAGATTTATGAGACTTATGACATTAGTAACTCATATAGTAATGTCAAATGCATATTTCGTCTCATCTTATGCCTCGGGTCCGAGGTCTGACCAGGTAACTCGATTTAGTCGACCATAAAGCAAGAACGTGCAAAAATTAACACAGGTCTGACCAATAGAAAAAGTCCCTCATGGGTTGGAAAGGCCCTGAGGTCTGACCAGAGAAGACAATCCAAATGCATGTGTTCTTCATTTGGCTGGCATAGACTTAAAACTTTACATAAGGGTATACACATAAATTTTACAAAATATGTGACAAAAATCATGTACAAGAAGCATGCAAAACAACAAGTAGCACAAAGTTAAGAAAACATTTTGTTAACCTTTTTGGTATAGACATCATTTTGTAAATGTTCTCAGGTAGTCCCATTTTGGACGCACAAAGAAGCGGAGAAACAGGTCAGCGTTAAGCGTATTAAAAACCTGACTTTTTTAGGGCAGCATACTCAACCGCCTTAAACTTCTCTTATAGTTTATCCAACAATGGGTGAGCCGTATTTCCAATTGACTAATGATGCTATTATATATTAAGAAACTCTTTGTTAACATTAGTTTTTATAGTTGCCAATATGATGGGATTACAAATTGATCAAACCCTATATTGTACTCCTACATGTATCCGAAGATACACGTAATTCCAATAATTCCCTCATATGCCGAAGCTGTAGTGGGGCGGGATAAGATTAAAGATCAATTCAACCTCATATTGCGCACATAAAAACTAAAATTACACAATAAATCAAATTTTGTAGTTTAATGTCCGTATTAAATTCGTCCAAAAACCCCCGTTTCGCAAATAACACATAACTGGTCATAAGGAGTATGCTTACGTGTGTAATACTAGACATGTTTAATCCAAATTTCTCTATAAGTATACATCCATTTTATTTAGAGTTTCATAAAGTCTATTTGCAAATATTAAGCATCATATGGCATGTCACATATAAGCAATTAAAACAGATAGAAAATTAGAGTAAAATTGAAGACAAACTCTTATCTAGAAAGCAGTAATCATATAATACCTCGAGTTCTCACAAGAGTCTTTCCCTATTGGAGAACCATAAGACTCTCACTAGGTTTTCTGCTAAAGTGTCTAGATCGCCACATCCATCATATAACATGATTGCGTGAGTCTTATAGCCGAGATAAAACAAGAATAGAATAACACGGCAGCTTAATTAACTTTTAGTTTTAATCTATTCTCTTTTTATCAAGTTATATTAGAGTTGATTCTAGGTGTTTATTCATTTTTTATGGCAAGTATTGCATATAATTGCCATAATTTTCTAATAAAACAATAAATAAACAAGATTTCATGCAGCCTAGCTGTTTATTTCTTATGTGCAAACCCATATAACACCAACGGAGTTTGCTTGAATACCATGTTGGGATTTGATAATCTGTTAACACTAACACTTACCATAAGTTCGCAGCGGGGGGGGGGGGGCCTTTAGGATCAAGTAAGGTTCATATAGTTAACATACAATAAATAAACAAAAGGTAAACAAGAAAACTAACACTTGAAGTCAACAGCAAATGTAATGAAACAAAAGTGATTAAATTACCACCTCTACGGTTGCTCACACAACACGTCAAACGAATACGTCACGATGCTAGTCGTTGCTTCACGTCTCTCAAACACCAAGTGTTCACGTCTCTCAAACAACAAGTGTTCTTGTACCTTCCTTCCAACCAATTCGAATACCAAAAGTATTAGTTCAATTTGTATTGTTGAGTAAGAATTAAACTCAAAAATAAGACTTATTGTTCTTGGTTTTTCTTTTGTGTACGATAATAAACAAAAAAACCTTTAAGGGATTTATGTTTATGCCGATTGTTACTAATGGAAGAAAAGGATTTACGCATGTGTTTAGCATGCATCATGACTTTGCCATGTATGATGACTTTGCCATGCATCATGAGATATCATGCAACATGTAACTGTATTAAAGTTCCCATGTGCAGGGTTTTATTTATTGATTTGCGTCGTGTGTTTTGATAGTTTAAAACAAGAGTGGGGATCCTCCGAATGAGAGGAGCAGGGTATTGATACATATAGCCTCCAAACCTAAACAAAAATTGTCCCTAACTTCAAAGTTATTGTTTAGTATCATACAACTTTCAAAACCGACACTTTAACCTTCTCCTTTTATTTAACTTGTATTATTAGTTATATAACGTATAAAGGTTAAACTTATTTACCGTTAATATATTTCGTGAAACACTTTTATATAATTAATAATTTATATTTAGGGTTCGACTCGATAGATATGATGAAAGAATTGTTAAACTTATCAGGTTTTGCAGGTTTATACAGAAGAATACCTCTATTAAATGTTGCATAAGTTTCATTTTCAAAAATAATTAAAAACTTTTGAGTTTTCTGTACCTGGGCGTTTGACGTCTTCGAGGTTGGTGTGACCCCGTCACAGGTGTCGTGGTGACGGCGTCGAGTGTTAATCACGACGCCGTCTCCACCGTCTGTGAAAATAAAAATTTTGTTTTTGATGAAAAATTTCTTGCACTTAATTCCATAAGTTAGTTCCTGTATAAATGGCTGTATAAAACCTGAGAATTAACAATTCAATCATATGACTCGATACTGACGCTAATTAATCTAAACAATTCATTTAAAATGTTTGAATTTTGGTTCAAAAGCCTGATAAATTCCTCTACACTTATTGTTTGCAAAATACCTTTGATTAAAATTAAGACGAGGTTAAAGACAATGCAAAGCATGATTACAAGATAATTCAAACATAATAAAATAAATAGTAAAGAATTAAAACACATATAACACTCCTAATATGCGGGAAAATAAAAAGTAAATTGGGTTGCCTCCCAAGAAGCGCTTTTCTTTATTAACGAGTCTTGTAGCTAGACTCGAAGTCATACGTCCTTACGTGACTTCTCCTTTGTCACCTACTCCATTTAGGTACTCGGGTCCAAGTTCTAGGCATTCTTTGTAAAATCCTAGTATCTTGCTCATCACATACTCTACTCCTCTTCTCTTATCTTCTTCGTTCCTAAGATAGACTGATTTGGTATGCTCTTTTTCTAAGTCTGACAATGATTCATATTGTTTTATCTTATGAGGCATCTTATAGGCGACTTCGTCGGCCCCTCTAACAAATCTAACAACCCCTTCGGGTGGGTCATGAGTCATGTTGGATATTTCTACAAAGGGTCTCCCTAGTATCACTTGTGACAACCTAGGGTCTATGATTGAACTAATATCCTCGACAATCATGAAGTCCATGACATAGGTGAAGTTTCTGACGAAGACATGCATCCCTTTGATCCTTCCTGTGAAATTGCTAATTCCTCCATTTGTATTTCCCTTAGGGTCAAGTTTTCTCCTTATGATCCAATTGTACATCATTCGGGTCATGATATTAAGAGGAGAGTTAAGGTCAATGTAAGCCTTTTCGATATGCATGTGCCCAATATTGCATGGTATCTTAAGGTTGTAAGGGCATCCTTCTGAAATGATAGGGTTCCTTAGGAATATTAAAGGGATTGGGTCACTCATTAGGTAGCTATGATAGGTTAGTTCATCTCTAGTTGGAAAGTTGTCGAAGTACTCTACTACCGGTTCTTCTGTCGTTGCCCCTTCTCCTTCATGGGGATCCTCATTTTGGGGTTCATCATCATCTCGTATAATCTCAATGAACATTACTTCTTCATCATCCTCTTTAGAGTAAACAAATTTCGTATTGGAGGATTGGGGAACTAACTTGAGTGATTCAAGCATCGAGTTAAGTTTTTGCACCTGTTTTGTGGCGATGGAGGCAAATTGATTAGGTTGTGGTTGTGGGTTAGAGTTGGTGTTTTAGAGGCTTTCTTCTTCCAGTTCCATGTTAGGCTCATTAACTTAGGATTGTTAGGGTTTCTTAGGGTGGATTGTGATGGTGTTGATTGAGCTATGGACTTGTGTTGGGCATTGTGGGTCCATTGTCGGGTAAGAACGAGCAAACGAAACTGGATGGATCCCTAGTTTCGGGTTCTTAACCGTATCGCTAAGCAGCGAGCCAGTTATTCGGTCGGTGATGGCCTTCAACACGGTGTCAATTTTGTTGGTCATCTCGCTTTGCTGTTGTTTGAAATCGGCTTTAAACTTAGATAGTCTAGCGTCTTGAGATTCCATGAATTCAGAAACCAGTCCTTCTATATTTGATTGATTGCTAAAATTTTGAGGAAGGTTGTTGAAGGAACAGTTCAGGATTGAACCGTTGGGTTGAAACCTGTTGGGTGGGTTTGAAAAATTATTTTGGGAGTTTTAAGGTTGTCTCCACCTTAGGTTCGGGTGACTTCTCCATGACGAATTATAGGTGTCACCAAGATTGTTTTGCTCGGGATTAAAGGTATACCACTTACCTCCCGCTTCATCGGTATGTGAGGATGCGTATTCAACGAAGGCTTTTTTGGGGTTCTCCATGCAATGCCGAGTGTCGTGGGGACCACTGCAGATATCACATGGGGTAGTGATTTTGTCTACTTGGGTAGATTGTGTCGGAGCAAGATAAGCTTCCATCAAGCGTTAAACTTGATTTTCGAGCTCGATAAGACGGCGGTCGGATGTACTCGGGACATCTTGAGGCAATACGATTGCCTTGACCGGCTTAACGAAATCCCTTGGGTCGTTCCAACTTTCGTAGTCATAGAGGGTGAGGTCCTTTAATATTGCCCAGGATTCTTCGGGGGTGAGGTTACGAAGCTTACCACCGGCCGATTGGTCAATGGTTCTTCTTGTTATGGGATTAACATAGTCATAAAAAATTTAGACTTGGAGCCAAAGATCCATGCCATGATGAGGGACTTTTTGGAGTAAGTCCTTGAAACGAGTCCATGCTTCGGATAAAGATTCTCCATGATGTTTTTGGAACATCAGGATATCGTTGCTAAGTTTTGCGGTCCTTCCTGGTGGAAAGAATTGAGCAAGGAATCGGGTAGTAAGATCCTCCCATGTGGAGATGGATCCTGCTAGAAGGCGTTCAAGCCAATTGCTAGCTTGATCCCGTAGGGAAAATTGAAATAAACGCAAGCGTTCTTTCCCTATTATCACCATCAAGGTCAAGTGAGTCCACAAGTTTAAGGAAGTCCTTGAGGTGTTGATTTGGATCCTCGGACCGAAGTCCGTGGAATGAGCATCCGTTTTGCACCAACCGGATGGTGTCGGATCGAAGAGGTACCACGTTGTTCCCTATGGGGAGCTCGATGGTATTCCTATAGCCCTCGTGGCTTGGTTTGGAGTAGTCTCCTAAGGTACGAATAGGATTCTCGTCTCTCATGGTGGTTAACGAGAATGGGTTACGAAACATTTAACGCGAAGAAAAGATAGACTACAAGAAAGCTAATGTGCAGGAATTAAATTGATGAGGTGTCATTTTATACACTTTTTTGGGGTCGTTTAACCTCCAAAATCGTGTGTTTATGCTCAAAATAGGTACTTAATCATTCCTTTTCAGGTATTTCTCATTTGGAAGACATTTGGATGAATTACATGCACTTAGTAAACTCCTAGGGGCCGTGTAATAGTCTTCATGCTACCTTGCATGTGCGTTGCTCTAGCGGCATACTAAGTAGACGGCGGGTTCGTGTAATTCGTTCATGCTTTAGGAAATAATTACATAGATCATCACAAGTGTGACAAGGCAACAACACTAAGAGAAGCAATCTAGGGAGTAATACCTGATTAAATAGACACAATCTTTTATCTTATTGTTATCACCATTAGTTTAGATTATTATTTAGTTTAATAGCTAAAACCAAACCACTCTCTCTCTCAATTATATGATTTTACCAGCTTTCATAAAATACAAAAATACAAAAAGAATCTTCCTTCAACCCTTAGAATTCTGTTAGACCGTGATCAAGCCTTCCTAACCTATTCCTCGAGTGAACGATAAACAACCCTGAGTCTTGCCCATACTACACTACAACGATTAGGTGCACTGCCTAGGAAGTTGTAAAACTTCTCATGTAGAAGTCATACGATAACCACACATCAAGTTTTTGGCGCCGTCGCCCGAGGAATAGTTAGGTTTCGATCATAGTTTAGCTTAGTTCTACTTGCTTGAATACTTTCAAGTAAGATTTAATTCCCACATATTAGCTTTCTTGTAGCCTATCTTTTCTTCGTGTTAATTGTTTCGTAACCCATTCTCGTCAACCACCATGAGAGACGAGAATCCTATCCGTACTCTAGGAGATTACTCTAGACCAAGCCACGAGGGCTATAGGAATACCATCGAGCTCCCCAAAGGGAACAACATGGTACCTCTTCGATCAAACACCATTCGGTTGGTGCAAAACGGATGCTCATTCCACGGACTATGGTTCGAGGATCCAAATCAACACCTCAAGTATTTACTTAAACTTATGGACTCACTTGACCTTGACGGTGAAAACAGGGAAAGAACGCGCCTGTGTTTATTTCAATTTTCCCTACGCGATCAAGCTAGCAATTGGCTTGAACGCCTTCCAGCAGGATTCATCTCCACATAGGAGGATCTTACAACCCGATTCCTTACTCAATTCTTTCCACCGGTAAGGACCGTAAAACTCCGCAATGATATCCTGATGTTCCAACAACATCATGGAGAATCTCTACCTGAAGCATGGACTCGTTTCAAGGACTTACTCCAAAAAGTCACCCATCATGGCATCGATCGTTGGCTTCAAATCTAAATTTTCTATGATCATGTCTCCTTTCATCTTAAGTGCGAGATTGACTGCGCCGTCGGCGAAAAACTCCGCAATAAGAATGCCGACGAATCTTGGGAAATTATTGAAAACCTTACCCTCTACGACCATGAAGGTTGGTATGAAACAAAAGAATTCGTCAAACCGGCCAAAGCCATTTCTACACCGCAAGGCGTCCCGAAAACACCTGACCGGAGACTTCTCGAGCTTGAAGACCAGATCAACTTCCTATTAAAAGGGTCACGACCAACGCTCGCATCGAGCTCAGCACACACCCCCAAGCTTATGTCAATGCAGTCTATCCGAAATCCCGTCCACGAAATCAAAATAAACCACCAACACTAAGCACTTTCGCTTTTCGTAAACGTACAGGTCCAAGCCCTCAACCACAAGCATTAAATACCACTTTTGAAGCTCGAGTATGGGACTACATGGCAGCGCACACCGAAAGGATAGAAATATTTGAGAACATCATTTTCAAGCAATGCGAGGAGATCAATGAAAGTATGACTGAAATGTTCGGGCTTCTCAAGGAACTCACAACTAGCAGAACCCTTAAGAAAGTATTAGTTAGAGAAAAAGCCAAATTCCATGTCACAAAGAACTTGAACTCTATCTCTCTGACAAATGGAGAAGAATGAGGAAGTAATAGGACGAAGGTGACACCCAAAAACGTTGAGAAGCCCACCGAAACAGAAACAGAAACGCCAGTAATAAATGAAGTTAAAAACGGGGCCAAATTAATCAAAACATCTGAGAACGAAGAAGCAGTGGAAGTACCCGGTTCCCAGCCTATCGCATACTACCTAAAGCATAAGATTAATGAAAAACTAATAAAGGGGCTAGTCAACAACACCTGATTCAATAACTCTCAGTCAAGAACCCAAGCTGAAAAGAAAAAGGGGAAAGAGTATAAAGTATTACCTGGGGGGCATGCTTACGATGCGATTCTCAAGAAAATGATAACAAAGAAGGAGGACATCGGGGGGAATTTTGAAATACCTTGCAGTCTAGGAAACCTTAAACATGTTAACGCCCTCGTCGATCAAGGGTCCGACGTGAACGTCATGCCCTACTCCACCTACATGAAACTCATCGACGAAAAGCCTACTGAGACTGACATCAGACTCTCACTAGCTAGCCATTCGTACATTTACCCCTTAGGAATCGCTAAGGACGTGTTAGTTGAGATCGCTGAACACGTATGATTTTGTGATCTTGGACATTAAGGAAAACGAAAATAGACCTTTCATCTTAGGAACACCATTCTTGACAACAGCCAAGGCCTCAATTAAGTTTGATACTGGCACAATAACTCTAAGGTCAGGAAAGCATAAGATAATTTTTCATAGGAAACCCGATTCCTCCAATATGATTGACAAAGGAGTAAAAAACGACATAGAACCCATAGCCCCCACTATGACTGTTAATAGGCTAGTCCTGGAATGGGAAGAAAAGATAAAACTCCACTTAGAAAGGGAAATGCAGTTTAACCAATGGAGGAGCAAGAATTTCAAAGGCATGCATCCTACTCCTATTGCAACCAAGGAAGAAGAGGAAGACAAAGGAGAAGTCACGTAAGGACGTGTGACTTCGAGTCTAGCTACAAGACTCATTAATAAAGAAAAGCGCTTCCTGGGAGGCAACCCAATTTACTTTTCTCGCATATTAGGAGTGTCATGTGTGTTTTAATTCTTCACTATTTGTTTAATTATGTTTGAATTATCTTGTAATCTTGCTTTGCATTGTCTTTAACCTCGTCTTAATTTCAATCAAAGGTATTTTGCAAACAATAAGTGTAGGGGAATTTATTCGGCTTTTGAGCCAAAATTCAAACATGTTAAATGAATTGTTTAGATTAATTCGTGTCAATATCAAGTCATATGATCGAATTGTTAATTCTCAGGTTTTATACAGCAATTTATACAGAAACTAACTTATGGAATCAAGTGCAGGAAATTTTTCATCAAAAACAAAAGTTTCGTTTTCACAGACGGTGGAGATGGCGTCGCGATTAACACTCAACGCCGTCACCATGACACCTGTGAACGAGGTCACACCAACCCCGACGGCGTCAAACGCCCAGGTCCAGAAAACTTAAAAGTTTTAAATTATTTTTGAAAATAAAACTTATGCAACATTTAATATAGGTATTCTTCTGTATAAACCTGCAAAACCTAATAAGTTTAACAATTCTTTCATCCTATCTATCGAGTCAAACCCTAAATTCATATTGTATATTGGTAAATCGCACATTTTATGCTTGGTATAGTTTTCTGTCTTTGATTACAGGTTATATTTGATGAAAAGAAGCTTGGAAGTTCTTAGGAAGTTTCATTGGATGATTCTCGGAGGACGATTTAACCAGTTATCACGTGTTTCTTCTCCATTATTGAGTAAACCAAGGGAGTACTAGTTTCTTTTCCTTGTTTTCTTTCCCTTTATTTGTTTTAACGAGTACTTCTAGAGAACATTGGGGATAATGTTCAAAATAAGTGTAGGGGGAAATAAGCCTTAGAAACTAATCTTTCATTTTTCATTTGCTTTGTCCTTAAAAAGATGGGTAATATATCGAAACATAGCAAAAAAGGGTGATTTTTACAGAAATTTAAATTTTTTTACGACACATACCAACGAAAACCGAGTATTACTAGCGTCCCATGGATAGGAATTTATATGACTAGCACAATAACCCTTAAAATTCCATCCCAAAAATGTGAGGCACGCCCTTAGATCTTTAGGAATTCGGGTCCTATCGTCGGTAACCCAAGATGATTTTATCTTTAACCGGTTCGAGTTAAGGTTGATCTGCAAGCGTGCATGTCTATTCCGTCGTTACAGCCATGTATGCATTGCCTTGTCGCCTTTTCTGGAATGTCTGGTGTTAGTAAAATTCATATAAGTGTACCGGTAGTATATTAAATTCTAGAACTTGTTTTTGTGATGCATCCCGAGACCGCATAGTAAGTATTAAGATTTGCTTGATACGAGGCATTAGGATTAACCCATGTTTTAAACTTGTAATTGTTATGATGGTCACCTCGATCATATAACTATCCCACACCCTTGCCATGCACTCACTTTTAGTGCAGGATACCCCTAGTACAACCCTCCGAGTCTATCCTTTTTCACGGTTCTTGTAATTTTCTGGTTAATCCGGACTATTAATGAAGAGCTGACACCCTTAAACCAATCGTTACACCCAAAAAGCCTTAGCCTACCTTATATGTACTCACCTTTAGTACATTATTTTGTTAACCCAAGTTAAATGTTTGAGTACACGGTTACTAAGTCCTTATCTTTGTAAATACAGTTTTAGGACGATTGGGATTCATGGTAATATTTATTTCGCGAAAGAATGGGGAAGAAAAGTTAAGTCAATACCCTCATATGTTTGTCAAATGATATCCATGTTATTTTGATCCACCTCAAATCGGGTCAATAGTTAGATTGTAAATATCGAGCATGTAAAAGCTCAAGTGTAGGGGTACGTGTTATAAACCCCATGTGATGTATTTTGTACTTAAAAATGAGAAAAGAAAAAGAAAGAGATTGATGTAGAGTTGTGTAGAGTTTGTATATCTTCATCCGAGTCTTGGCTTAGCAACCAAACCTGCGGGTATTCGTAAAAATAATTAGCTAACCCTTCCACTCCAAATTTACCCAAAGTTACCACCCAAATGTATCCCATCCGTTTACGTTTCCATTATATGTTATCTTACACCCACACCCCATAACCCTTTAAAAACCACTTAGATAGTAATGAATAATACTTGCACCTAGTGGTGGAGGTTTGATCCTTTACCAAGCCTATGGTAATTTATATGCTATGACAGGTAATGAGTGTGATTTTCTGTTTCTCCTATATGTTATAATTCATTATACACCCGAGTGAAAGAGATAATCCCAAACACTTATGTGAGGTGCTGGTATATATTTTCCGTTCTTTTAATTAAGAGGTCTAGGAGGTTGTGTTGTAAAATATTTTTAAATAGTAGGTAAAATGACCCCACATATTGTTATTGTCTAGGTAGAAAAGCCCATTTGCTTGAGGACAAGCAAATCCTAAGTGTAGGGGTATTTGATGAGGTGTCATTTTATACACTTTTTTTGGGTCGTTTAACCCCAAAAATCATGTGTTTATGCCCAAAATAGGTACTTAATCGTTCCTTTTAAGGTATTTCTCATTTGGAAGACATTTGGATGAATTACACGTGACTTGGGACATTTGGAGAAGAAACGGACGAGATTACAAACCAACACCAAGACTCTAGAAGATTTGTGCTCACATAGCCTAGTGACGGCATCACAATCCATACACGACGCCTTCACAACTCATCAAGTGACGGCGTCACATATTTCTAGACTGCGTCAGCCCGCACTGACTCAAACGCAGATCTAGAAGATTCATTTTTCGACGGCGTCACGATTAAAACGCGACGCCGTCGCGTCGATTTTCTTATATATACAAACCCGAGTTTAGGGTTTTGAGGGTGTAACTTTAGAATAAAAAGAGGGTACGAACCCTAGTTCGTTTAACAGCTATCGAAAATGATTTTAGAGCCTAAAAACCCTATTGTACCTCTTCCAATTCATGTTTTAATCAAGTAAGGTTTACTTAATCATTCAATATGTCTATGTGTTATGTGATCTATTGTTCTTGCTTTATCTTTAACATGCTTGGCTAAACCTATTATTGTGTTTATTTATGATTGTATGAAATCTAGAATGTAGATCTTAGTGGTGTTGCCTCTTATGATGGATGTGCACGTTAGGTCTTAGAAAACCAGCTTTCTGTCAATAATCATTGTTGATATGTCTAGGGAAACGTGATTGTGTAGAAAGGATACCATCGGGTAACAGTCTTCATAAATATATAATGAGAGTCGAATGCCAAAGTCAAATCCCTTTTATAAATGAATATAAAATATTACCTTTTGATGTCTCTTGACTATAAAAATGAAGCTTAAGATCGCCACCAATATTCATCCGAAAACATGAACCCCTTAAATTTGAATATCCTTTTCTTTTACACAATTCATCAAACATTTGGTGAACCCTTCATTTTGCACCTATAATAAAAAAACACGATTACTCATACTAAACATAAATTAAGTAAATAATAGATTTAGTATCATGTTTGATATCGAAACAAACAATATGTGATCTTGATTTTTATATCTTTGACACGATAATTATGGGCGCCAATTATACCTCTGAAACGATACGCCAATAAATTAAATTTAATGGATTATATGTTGAATCTAGAACCCTGTATTGAAGACATAATAATCGAAAGAAGAATTTGAAATTGAACAAACCTGCATTCATAGATCCAACATCTAATTAGAAAATCACACGATATATCATCTGTAACTCATAATAGAAAAATGAGATATAAAAAACCCTATATCATCAATAACTCATACCTTGGTATGGCTTCAGGGTTGAAGAAACTGATCATTTAGCATTCAAGAGATGGACTATAAATGGTATGGCTTCCTCTATAAGTTTTGGTGTGAGAATTTAAAATTTGAAATTCTTCTTATTCAATGCCAGTGAATGATCGGCTGATTTTTGGTATGAAAAACCTAATTGGCGTTATTTTAGGAACTTCCATAACAAATCAGTGTTTTGAATTCAAAAGGACATGTTTGTTTATAACAAATCAGTGTTTTGATAAAGATGGAATTGATTTTGGGATATATTGTTTATGATTTTATCTTTCAAATGTAATCATAAATCTGGGAGTTGCTCTAGTGGTTTATGCATTTGTTTATGTATGCACTATCCCGAGTTCGAGTCTTGCCATAGTCTTTTTAATACGAATTTCTTTGCAAGATTGCGGGATGCTTAGGTGGCTTTCTTGTCTGCCCATGTGGATTAAAAAATGCTTAGGTGTCTTTAAAAGGTGGTGACGTGGATTAAATTGTGGGTGAGATGGCATTCTTTGGTGAAGATGTGGTATTTATGTTGCATGAGGTGTCATTTATTTATCCTGTTATATATAATGTAAGATATTTGCTTGTCTACTAACTTTGTTTCTAAGCACGCCTTCATAGCTCGATTCCTTGGTGCCCCAAGCAAGGGGGAGCATACACCGAGGGGGAGTATTTGCAAATTCGTCTTTATTTTTACTTTGCATTCGTCACGAAGTTACTTAGCATTCGTCAAAATACGACTTGCAAGCCGCGCCTCTACAACACTTTTTGCTTCGGCAAAAAGGGAGAGAAGATATGTAAACTCAATAAATACTTATTTAGTAACTTTTAGTGCATATGAGTTTATATTTTGTCTTCATCAAAAAGGGGGAGATTGTTAATACAAATATTCGCGTAAAAACGATATTTATATTTAATGATCTTCATGTTTTTGTAATAACAAATATAATGTCATACTACGTAAAAGTTTACGTAAACAAGTTATTTAGTCGTAAGTTTACTTGACGACAACAAATCACTTAAGGTATGAATATGACATTATTAAACGTAGTTAATGATCAAAGAAAAATATTTTCTGTTGTACTTAAACTTAATCATTTGCATAAACCTTTCTAATCAAATGATTTTAAGTAAACACGTGATTAATTATAAGCTAGTTATATTAATCATGTAAGACAAAATTGATTAACCATAAGTGAAAACAATATTTTCAAATCTTCTCAAATCTAGAAAATCTTTCCTTATTTATGTTAAGAAATATTTTCCTTCTAGAAGAATCTAATAAATCTAATTTTTAAGTACATAAGAATATTTTGTTAAGATTTAGGGTTCATCACAAAAAGACAAAAACTGTCCCAGTTGCATCTCACGGATCCAGCAAAACCAAAGGACGGATCCAGGTAAGGGTGAATCCGTGGATCCGTGCGTCCAGCTGTTTGGACCAGGTTTGAATTTCAAATGTTGGCTATAAATACCAACCTCATGTCTTCATTTTAAACAACTCTTTCCAATATTTTTCTTTCTATCTTTTTCATTTTCATAGATTCTTTGATCATTATACTTGTTTTATAATCCATTACAAGTAATCAAATCATTTCACTCTTTAGTGAAAAACACTAACGAAGACGTGAAGCTTCAAGTGTTATTAGTCTAGTTGTGTCATCACATTTGTGATATCTATTTATCTTGTATCTCTTGTGTTGTGTGTTGTGTGTTGTGTGTTGTGTGTTGTGTGTTGTGGGTTGTGCATATCATATGTGTATGATAGGTTAGTATTTTATGCCTTAAAAAACGTAGTGTGTTAGATTGGTTCTATCTTGAAGTAGAACTCGGTATTTAGCTTAGTACCGGAAAAAGTGTAAGCGACGTGTACGGTTTTCTCCGCCTAAAAGGAGTTTGTTGATATAGTGAATAAAACTCTCAAGATTGGTACTTGGGGAGTGGAGTAGGGCGAAGAGGAGCTTCGTTGCCGAACCACTATAAATCATTGTGTCATCGGTTTGATCTTTCCTATCTTTACTTATTTATATTCCGCGTTTACTTATTTATTTATTACGTCACTATAATATACACTTGCGTATATCTCTTGATTTCACATAAGTAGATAATCCAAGTATTAATTTTTAAAACGGTAAAAGTATTCAACCCCCCCTTTTAGTTTCCACACATGTTGTGACCAAATAACCGAAAATGATTTGGGCATGTCTAGATTTAATTCAGTTTGTTACTAAAAAAATAATGAATTAATGATGTTCCATCTAAGAGCTATCGATTATGGTGGCGCATAGCCAACGTGGCACGGCTTGATGGTGTCGCCACCTCACCTCCCGCGCCCATCCCATGCGCCATTGAGATCGTGAAGCTAGTGAACTAAACCAAAACGATTTCTCCTTTTTATGATTATTTTCGATTAAACCTTTGAAAATATGTGCAAGAGTAATAGGGTTTCTTTTTGTTTTTCTTTTCATGTGTGCAACTAGTGTTTCTTTTGGTTTTTCTTTTCATTTTGAACTTTTGATAATGTTGTTTTTCAGTTTTTGCCCCATAAACTTTAGAAAGTTTATATAGTTAGTCACAATTCTAAAAAAATTGCAAAGTTAACCTAACTGAAATGTAATACCTTTTTTTTATCTTTAATGTATATTTATTTAATTTAAATTTATTTTAAAGAATAAAAAATATTTAGTTTGGAAAAATGAAAAAGAACAAAAAATGATGAGTCTCAAAATAACTATTTTGGCTTAAGCCATAAGGGAAGGGATTTTTGAACGTGTGAGTGATAAAGGAAGTAAAAGAATGATTTGCTAAGTTGGCATAACGTGACATCAAAAAGGTGCATGACACGAATGCTCTAAAGTAGTTAGAAATTATCAATAGTGTTCATTTCCTCAAAGCAGACAAGGAATAACAAATGTACAAAGATACAAATTATAACTAATTATTTCTATATTATTTAATAAAGAGAAATCATAAACTCACTTAGAGCACTCGGTACCGAATGTTATAAAACACGTCATGGAATGCCTTCCAATGACGCGAGACCACACCGACGGTGACGTTATTGGGCTTGGCGCCGTTGGCACCATCCAAGCCATCAAGCATTTTTTTAAATTAAGTTCCAACGGATATTGTGTTTGTGTTTGGTTTTTTTGTGATTTATGTTTTGTGTATTTGGTTTTGGTTTGTGTTGTTCATCGAAGAAGACAATTAAATAAGTTATATTTCTTTTTTGTTATGAAATGTAAAGAATACAAAATAGAGGAGGAAGGAGATATTTGTTATTGAGTAGTCCACCAATGAGTACAATGTGTCTCTTTTTTATAACGGTATATATTGAGTGTAACCCCTAGCTAATTAAGTACCTATTCAAGGCTAATTAACAACTCATAAAGGTGAATAAACACACATCATTAATATATTTATAACATTCCTCCTTGGATATTCACCGTTTGCTATACGCCATAATCTGTCTCGTTAAAAACCTTATCAAGAAAAACCTAAAGGGATAAAAACTTAATGAAGGAAAAGAGTGCAGTGCGCATAATGGTCCTCCTGAATTTAATGTAGTTATTTCAAGCATCGCGTGTCAATCTTCTAAACGAGTTACTCGAATACTTTTGTTGGCAACAACTTTGTAATGAAGTTTACCAAATTGTTGACGTTAAGAATAAATCCTGCAAAAATGACAAAATATATGTGTAGCTTCCAACTCAATATTAAATGCATTGTATGGAAGGTATACAATGCGTATACAAATATTAAAAGAGAAAAATACACTCTCATGACGCATATTAATTGCAGAATTAACATCAAAACCTCAATTGCACTTATGTATAGTACTTGAGCACCAATCATTCCTTAGAGACATGTGCAAAAGCAATTTATATAATATGCGTCCAGAATGATTTTGATCCATATAAGGACTCATTCAATTTGATCAAATAAAGTTAAAGAGAACTTTATTAATTGTTTCTAGAAGTTGAAGTTGTGAGCCATGCTTGAGGCATTACATGTCCTTCTTAGAATATGAGAGCTCTAATAAACCCCATTTTAGGGAAATATGAATACTTATCTCATAAAATATCAATAAGATATTTACATCCACCTCGAGATAATATGTCTCTTAATAATCAATTTATTGTTTTATGAATCTATTTATTTCACAATTTAAGTATTAAAGCACATAACTTTAGAGCTCTTATTTCGGTTTCGTACAAAAACCGATGTATATCCAATAGATTTTTACACATTGACGTGTATGAACTTCATGTTCCAATACTTTTAGTATTTGCAAGATACCATGTCTTTTTATGTTGGTCAATCATTTCGTTGAGCGCACATTTGGATATTAATTGATATCTGATCCTCATCATACATAATAGCAAGCAATATATTGTATGTAGACAAATTTATCGACGTCGTTTTGTTTCGATTCCATATAATTCAAGACAAGATAGAATTTATTGAGATCTCATTAGCTAACTGAGGTTCTTTGGAATCTTAATGTCTAGTGTCTCTTTTATGAGACTATCATAGGGTCTTTTATACCTCGAACAACCATCTTGTTTTCATGCTCCATTGATGACATCAAATAACGTCTATTTTATAGCATTATTTATCTCATGTAATTAACCCATTTTGTATAATTATTGCAAAGAATTGTTGCTTAATCGTTTATATTTGATAATTGCAGTAATTATGGAGTACTTGACAAATATTAGAAAAAGGCACGCATTCTGGAGCGTAAACGAAAATATTTTGAAGATTACTATTTTGACAACCAATACGCCGTATCCATCAAGGAAGATACGGCGTATCCGTGCCTGCACTCACCAAAGACCACAAAGGAAACAAGATCAACACGCCGTATCCAGAGAAGACCAATACGCCGTATTGGAGATATAGTATGTGAATATTCAGGAAGATATCAAATGTGGTCCCTACTCCAAGAAACCCCAATATGCCGTATCCAATACATTGGATACGCCGTATCGACACCGACTCCATACACTATAAATACAAAACTCAAAAATAAGTTTTGAGTGTGCTAAATCATATTCTCGATACCTAAACCACAAAATTTGATTTTCAAAGGAGAGAAAGAGCAGAAGAGGTCTTGCAACGCATTCCAATCCATAGAAGACAACGTGTAATTTCTTATACTTTTGTAATCGTTCAGTTTTTGGTATCATTCGTTAACTCGGTTAGTTTACCTTGGCTAAAACAATTACTCTTGTATTAATTATGATGTTTGAAGGCTAATACCTTCAGGTATTAGCCATTATTATAAAGATTTGAATGTTTGGTTTTGTTTATATCTCAATTTCTTAATTTATCGTTGCATGCTCATTTATGTTTATCAAATATACTTGTTTACGTGCTTTTGTATGCGACCTATCATTCAACTGGATTTAGTGATACAGACCAAGTAATATAGATGCTGGGATAGCTCTCCATATAGTAATTTATACATCTAGAATCATAGGATCACAAATATGATCCTTCTAAAATCGTGCTAAGGATACGCTTCTGGCTTTACTAGTTAACGGAAATTGCCTTTGGTTTATTGAACATGTTGACTAGTAGGTGAATCTAGATAATTTAACAAATAATGTTCTGATTACATTGGATAGTTAGACAAGTAGACTACTAGAGTATAAATTGCCATTAAGCAGTAAGTGGGTAAAGTCTCTATGAGCTAGGGTTTAACAAGATCACCATTGCTTTAATCCCTAAGATAGATTATAATCATCAAATAAGGATGCCTTATGCGGATGCTTTAATTATGACAGAATTAATGTGTCTAGGTCTTCGGATGAAGTCTCGCCTAAGTCTAAGAATAATATGCCTCTTCGAGATAAGTAATCATTGCACTGAATAAACAAACCAACTTCTAATCGGATTAATGATGGCTATTACAGTTTTCTATCATAAGGGTCGAACCGTTCTCTTTATCTTTTTGTTTATCTTGTTGCGTGGTTAAAGTGACTTGGATTGATTGTGTCACAACCAAAAACTTATGTCAGTCCTATCAGATGAAACCCCCCTTTTTAACTGTTAGATTTAGGATTGAACTAAATTGGAATAACATAGGTTTGAATTAGATTAGAATTAACATAGATTAGATAACCAAAATATATAAATTGTGAGATATTTAACCTCGATTCAAGTGTCTCGGACTCCCCTTATTACCATGAAATTTACCAACGACCGGGTTACACTTGCCAGTTAAAGTGGTGTTTTTGGTTAAGTCGGCAAAATATATATTTAAAAACTTGAACTATCCATAAAATAAACACCACACAAGCGACCCATCATTGTTTTTGGCGCGCTTGTCTGAGGAGTGTAAAATTAATCTTTATTTTTTATTTTATGTTTTGGTTTTTAACATTAGATCTAACCCTTAGGAGTAGTGTTAATTAGATTAGTGTATATTCTTGTTTTTCTGTATCATTTTGTAATATTTGTTTGTCTTATTGTTTGCATGTATATTTGTGTGTTTAATTTATTTGTTTTCATAATACACTGTTCTGGTCGATAACTCGATACGGCGTATCCACTTCCATTGGATACGAGTTTCGAACTTCTTGTCTATTACAGGTTTTCATTCAAAATTAGAATTAATACGGCTTATTCCTTCTATTGAATACGGCATATTGGATCAACTAAAACAGAGAATCAATATCCCCCTTTAAAAGGGCGGTTTTTATATATTAATTTTTAGTGCTATTTTTTTTCTATCTTTCTTCGTGCAAATTACTGATGATTATTTTTACCCTTGTTTTTAAGAAATCTTTTCAAAAGCTAGTAGATTGAAGACGTTGATGGCGGATAAGGGAAAGAAGTCAAAAGTTTGGAACATTTGCGCTAATGACAAAGCAGATTATATTCCGGGATTACAGTATTACGTTAATGGAAAATGCTTATGAGCTAAATGGGAAAATTCTTGGATGATCTGACACCAACATTTTGTTTTAGTGGAATAAAACAGGAAGGAGCAGCTTGAGAATATTGAATACTACCTAAAAATATTGAACCCAATGAGGTTCCCAATGTAGATTATGATAAATTGAGGATTGTTGTTTTTCCCAATCTCATTGGGCTGGAGGTGCAACGAAGGATGGTTTGATAGAAACCAGAGAATCAATCAATTGTTGGGTCGATCTTACAGATTTTTTTTTTAGAAAATACTACCCGCATTTCTCGCATTCGAGGGACGATAAACAATCCATAATAAAATGGGACCCAGCTAATCCAAGATTCGAAGGCTGGTTGGCCACAAAGTTCGTAAACTATAAAATGATGGATATATTCACCAAAGGAGCTTTGTGTGATTACTGGAAAATAGGTGGTGATGAAATTGAGGTATCTGATGATGAATCTTCTGATCTTGAAGAATATTAGAGTGATAAGGAAGAAACCGCCGAAATTTTTAAGATAGAAACTGATATTTTTGACTACGAGACCCTTCTCTGTTTGACATTTAATGAATGTAATTACCTTCTCAAAGTAGATCCAGACTTACTTAAAAAGGATATTATGGGGTTTAAAACCTATGAAGATTACAAAGACGATTGGATCTACGAATGGAACAAGAAGTACAACGGTGTATATGGACCCTGCTGGCTGGATAATGGAATATGGAAGCCTACGGTCAGTTATTTTGATGATTTAGACTTCTTTAAAGATTTTGAGAATGAATTTCCAGCCATTGTTTACAATGATGCTCTAACGTCTAAATCAGATTTCTTAATTGAACCTACTTTAAGTCCTCAACATGTCTATAAATTTGATTTGAACGATGAAGCACCATTGTCCGAATGTGATGAAGCGGAACAAAATGTTTTATACTTTATTGATTTATTTTCTTTCAACGTAGTTTATCCCAATGGTTTAAAATCGGATAAGGACAATGATGATGATAAAATTGCTATTGAACACTCTTAGGGGGATTTATCTGTCAAACCGTTACTTGATGTAATAAATACCGATGTTGGTGCCTATGCACATGTGTCAAATAAGCTTTTGGAAACAAGTCATGATACATCTAATAAATTTTTCAAAACTAAAACTTTTGTCAAGGAATTAAATGTTAATATCATGGCTTGTAATTATCTTAACAAAGGGATGTCATTCATTTTCCTAATCAAGAATTTGTATGTGCCGTTTGGCATCCCGTTTGACCCCAAATTGTTTTATAAGGATGGGATTAAATTGGGGCAAGTCTAACTTAGAGACAACCCAGAATGTATTTTCAATTTTTATCGAGTCTGTCTTCCCAGACTGTCTATACAGCGTATCCAAACCCCATGGATACGGCGTATCGACTATCTTGACGTTATCCAGTATTTATTTTTAGCACATTCTATACGACGTATTCATTAAATGAATACAGCATATACAGGTATCAATATGGCGTATCCCAAGGAATGGATACAGTGTATCGACTTCCTGTATAGTTTTAGGTACTTATTTCGAGTCTAACTAAACGAATACACAGAGATAGAATTGCATTTGTTTTTTGAAAATTTTACACAGGAATGCACATGTTTTTCCTATGTTTTACACAGGACCTCAGAAATAAATACCAGACGAATATTGGTGGAGAATTTACAAATCTGGAAGATCTTGAAGTGTTGGAGTGTTGAAACTTCAAGGCGGTTGTTCAACACAATCTTGCTCAATAAACTCAACATGGAGAATCTACCAAGCAAATATCAGGAGAGTTTCTCATTATAATTTTTTTTAATTCCCGTATTTAATGTTTTATATATACAACAAGGACGTTGTATAATTCAAGTGGGGGGATTGAATTAGAATGTTTACTTGTCCCAATTTTCACACTAAAATGCTTAAAATATGCTTTAAAATAAAAAAGATTCAAGCATACTTTTGTGAAATTACTTGATACATAACTCCGCAACACCTATTAACCCTTATTAGATATTGTGAGGATTTAACCTTATCCGTTTCCAAATGTTTACCCAAATTCTACAAAATATGAGTGTGCCGGTGATGTAGTAGACTTTAGAACTTGGCTTGGTATATCTGTTCGAGACCGCAGTGATAAGTACTATGGATCTAGATGGAGTAACTTGTTTAAACTGGTAAATTTTAGGATTACACCCAAAATGCCTATACATGTTGCTTATTAACTAACTACATCGGTTAGTTAACCCCTGTATAAACCCTTTGTTACTCTAATTATATGAGTAAATACCCTAGCACAATCCGTAAGAGCCCCCCCACCCCACCATTCTTTAGGAATTAACCAATTTTATTTGTTTTCAATTACTCCTTTACACTATTATCCTAACCCTGTTGGATTAAGTTTATTTACAGTTGCTAGTCGATTAAAGTGTAAAGTTTGTATTTCCCGAGTCTTGTGTCAAAATTTTCTATCTTTGGTACGGTTGGAAGAATTTGCACATCGCAAATGGGAATGTATATTATAGTCAAAACTCATGTATTTTTACTACCATCGCAATTAATGGTACGTCCGAAGAATAAAGAATTATCGAAGGAATTATCCGGAATTATTATGATCGTGAAGATGGTGAAACTACTCTGAGTTTCGTATATAGTTAGTATGAAAAAAAATCGAAAAATTAGAAAAATCACAGCAAAAAAAGAGAAGGAAAGTTTGAAGATAATCGTTTCGCAACTACCAAAGGAATTACACGAAGGATCGATTATTCGTTGATACAAATCAACGATGTAGAGTATTGTATAAAGTGGAAGATATCGCCACTTGCCTTGTAAAGTATGTAAAGTATGGGATGATTGGGAAGTTGACCGTTACGGGAACGCCAACTTAGGTTGTTGTTTTTTATCTATGATCAAGACGTTGTAAATAGTTGTGTCTTTATCATGGTAACGGTCGGGAAAAAGTGTCTAGCAACTTGTATTTTAGACTTAATCTATTGTGTAATTTTTATTTAACAACAATTTATTTCCCTTTCCTAATCATTAACCATGGGTTTTACGCGAATGAGGATGTGATCGAGCGTGCATGTCTATTCCGTCGTTACGGCCATGTATGCATGTCTCAGCTTCCTTGTTGGTTTATTACTATTGGTGAAAGTTAGAAGATCCATACCCTATATTACTCAACATCTACTCTTCGCTTATTCAAGGTGGGAGTGAGCAGTCACATGTGTCTATCCCGTCGTTACGGGTGTGTATGTGTGGTCTTTGTCGCCCTCCTAGAATATTGGTATCGATAAAGATTAGTTAGAGTAATCAACCCTAAGCCTTATCATACAAACCCATATTTACCTTTATAAACTTGTTACTCCTTAGCTTTAGCTAGTGCAATGCCGTATCCTTGCCAAGCTTATGATAGAATACTCGTCACGACCGAGCAATTAAGCGAATTAGTTACATGTTACCACATAGATTAGTTGAGTGATTTGAGTGTTTTCATCTTCCTATTTCATGAGGTGTTTGGTTGTGTAACTTTTTTTTTTTGTAAATAGATCAAATGAAATTTTAAACAGATTATCCATAGGATACATTTATAAACCGTCAAAAGGCTACATGAGGACTAAGTAAATTAAGTGGGGGGATATTTTTGATGACGAATCAAATAACGTTCCTATTTTATATGCATCAATTATCCCATGTCATAACCCTTTTTGTATATATTAATTACCTAGAATTATTGACTTAATCATTTATATTTGAGAATTGCAGTAATTACGGAGTACTTGGTGAATATTAGCAAAAGGCGCGCATTCTGGAGCTTAAACAAAGATATTTTAAAGATTAACTATTCTGACAACCAATACGCCGTAACCATCAAGAAAGATACGGCGTATCCGTGCCTGCACTCACCAACGACCACAAAGGAAAGAAGATCAATACGCCGTATCCAGTGAAGACCAATATGCCGTATTGGAGATATAGTATATGAATGTTCTAGAAGATATCAAACGTGGTCTCTACTCCAAGAAACCCCAATACGCCGTATCCAATACATTGGATACGCCGTATCGACACTGACTCCCCTATAAATACAAAACTCAAAAATGAGTTTTAGGTGTGCTAAATCATATTCTCGATACCTAAACCACAAAAGTCAATTTTCAAAGGAGAAAAAGAGCAGAAGAGGTTTTGCAACGCATTCCAATCCATAGGAGACAACGTGTAATTTCTTATACTTTTGTAATCATTCAGTTTTTGGTATCATTCATTAACTCGGTTAGTTTACCTTGGCTAAAACAATTACTCTTGTATTAATTATGATGTTTTAAGGCTAATACCTTTGGGTATTAGCCATTATTATGAAGATCTGAATATTTGGTTTTGTTTATATCTCGATTGCTTGATTTAATCGTTGAAATGTTGTTTTTTTTTTTTTTTTAGAGTTATCAATATACATGTTTATTACCATGCTTTTTTATGCGTCCTATCATTCAACTAGATCAAGTGATAGGACCATTAATCTAGATGCCAGGGCCGGATATGCTCTCCATATAGAATTTATACATCTAGGAATCATTAGGATCACAAATATTGTCCTTCTAAAATCGTGCTAAGTATACGCTTCTGGCTTAACTAGTTAATTGGAAATTGCCTTTGGTTTATTGAACATGTTAACTAGTAGGTGAATCTAGATAATTCAACAAATAATGTTCTGATTTCCATGGACAGTTTGGATAAGTGGAACTACTAAGTATAAATTGTGCATTAAGCGGTAAGTATGTAAAGTCTCTTTATAAAAATTGAAGCTAAGGTTTAAACAAGATCAAAATTGCTGTTAATCTTAAGATAGATTTAATCGAAGCAAGTTATTTTTCAATAAGATAGCTTTAATGCTATACTTAAATGAGACATAATTAATGTGTCTAGGTCCTTAGGAATGAAGTCCCGCCTAAGTCTAAGAATGAAATACCTTCTTCGGATAAGAATCAATTCACTGAAATAAACAAAACAACTTCCAATAGGATTAAGATAGCTAATACAGTAAACTATCATAAGGCCTTGGCCCGCTATTTTATCTATTTTAATTTGCTTACGTTGGTTAAAGTGTCTTAAATTTGCCTGTAGTCATCACCAACCAAATCCCGGTAGTCACTCAGGCTGAAACCCCCCTTTTAACCTGAGAATTAGGATTAAAACTAACATTAGATTAGCATTATGTTTTGACAAAGAATAGAACTAACTTAGATTAGATAAGCAAAATATTAATAAATGGAGAGATTAAACCTCGCTTCAAGTTGTTCGACACCTTTACTTACCAACGAATCTAACCACGATATGGATCACTGCCCGTTAAAGTGTTTTTTTGTTAAGTCGCAAAATATAAAATTAAATTGAATCATAAAAAATACACACACACAATGACAGACATCAACAACCTTTGGTTGTGGGTTTGTGGGTGGAATGATCCAATGTAAACAAGCACGATGTTAGAATAGCGCCTCAAGAAGAGTACTCGTCAGCTAGGAAATTTATTATGTAGAATAGGACGATCGAGTATTGTCTAGTCATATAAGATATTTAGAAATTATACATGTACATGATACAAGTGCATGATTACTATATGTCGTACCTAGTTTAGAATTATTCATTTACATAACCATGCTATAGAATTGCAAGATTTCACACATTTCGTTATCTCACTAAGTCGCAAGGACTTACCGTTCTCAGTTCACGTGTTTGTAGGTTATTGTAAGATAAGTTGGGGCTCGTAGATGGTAGCTAGGAGTGCATTAGGAAAGAAGACGGTTACGCTCAGTTAGGTGACGAGTGACTCTTCCTTTGCACTTTGATATTGCTTGTAACACCCCTTACGTTTTTAGAAGTCTTAATAAATGTCAAATCATGTTTATGTTCACTTTCAAGTGGTTTAGTAGTTCACAAGTATTTTTGTACAAAATGGGTCAATATGGAGCATTTGGGTTAAACCCCGTAACATTGATTTCATGCTCCCAAGTTTTGTATTAACCTTGGTTATGGTTATATTATGTACAGAGGTCTTTTTGCCAAGTTAAAATATGTCAAGTAATGGTTTAATCATTTGGGTTATTATGGGTTTGAATCAAACCAAGTTTGTTGGAAAATGGATTAAACTGGGCATGGCCTAAGTCCTTGTAACCTTAGCTGCCCAGCCGACCGTGGGAGGCTCTAAGGCTCCCAGTCGCTAGCCAAGGTAAGTCGGCCACCGGCCAAGTTAGCCAGCCGCCAGCCAAAGGCCTGAGAAAGGTTTTCGGGTTTTGTCGACTTGTTTACTTCGTATAAAATAAACGTAAGGAGTTAGAAGTCGTTACTTATATCGTTGGTAAGGTATTTGAGTCTACAACATATATAGAAATAAATTCCATAATCAAAATCATTACATAATTTTTTAAAAATGGCTAACGAAAGAGTCCAGGTCAATAACAGGTTTTTCCGCATATAAAAATTAATTTACTCGGTGAAGGGCGTTTCACAAGGCTTGCATTTGATGAAGGCTAATCTTATTTATATAGAGGGATTCATCCCCTTTCAACGAATATGTAGTACCAAGAAGGGTGAATTCCATGGTTTGTCATGGATAGTCATGAGTTACCTTCCCTAAATTTTGCAACCATTTGGATTCCTAACTTACCACATCGGACCTGCATGGGTAACACATATAATCATTCCGCCATCGTCATCCTTTGCATGTGAAGAAGAGAGCATGCGAACAAACATTGTTCACACCAAAAAGTTTCCCTACTACCAATGTAGACTTTAAACGCCTTTGTGGTTTGTTCTCAGTGCAAACACATTTTCTCACTACATCGGTCCAAAAAAGAATTATGCATGCTACAAATATCAATAAGTAACATCACAAATCTCGCACCAACCGTTCCCAAAGCTAAAGAGGATCATGGACTTGCCGTGACCAAATGAGATGTATTTAAGGATGAAAATATCCCCACATCTCCACATAACATCACCTTAGCCTTATTGGATTTTAAAGGCCCGGTTCATCCACCCTCTCACTGCACATCGTTCTTATATCGCGCACAAACCATGTTTATTACACCTTTGAAACTTAACCCTGCTGAACGCTTCTTCATTCCTGCGGGCATATCTACTAATAGCAAATGGTTTGGGCATAGTAAACGCGATGTTAAGTTTTGCAGTATTGGTGACTTACCCGACTAGGCCCATCACCCCCATACTTGATGATTCGCCCGTGAGGCCCTCTACTCGTCATGGTAGTAAGTCCGTGTTGCTAACAAGCCACACACGTTGGTCGTCTACCGAGCTTAGTAACCCGTCGCTAACGCGCACGGCACCCTCTAAGTTCTGGGTTTGGCGCAAGAAATTTCCTGTTGTAAATATCAATTTAAGGATCGAGATGTATAGCGAGATAAGCAAAACCCTCTGATATAATCGGTAACTCCTATTCTTAGTTTTTTCCAATTTCACCTATGTATGAGCGAAAAACCGTGACCCGTTTGTAACAATTTTTGAGAAAACCCCCCAACTGATCTTCATACTTTGAAGACCTAAAGCAATTCTTGACACTCTTGACTAAACTGTCCTAGTTGGTAATCAACCCATTTCGTGTTATCTATCGAAACCATTCCCTAGCGTCACCTTCTAGGTTGAAACCTACAATTCATAATCGTTGATCGGCTAGATTATTCAGTAACGAAAAGTTAACTCATTAAATGAAAAGATCTACCTAACAAACAATCTGAATCGGTTCCTGTGAATTTGGAACATCCAATACCACCGCATTGAACATGGTATCGAGTGACCCTCTGGTCACCGCTGCCAACACTGACAAGTTATGGATTAAATTTTATATGGCCTGTAATTCTGCCTGCAAAGCCGCGAATTTATCATGAAATGGCGTCTTCTGCTTTTGTTGCGACCAGTTGGCGAGCAACAACCTTGATTTTCCTCCTCCGTTCATAAATGGCAGATGAAATACCAATTGATACGACCTACTAGTATCGGTTGTAGCACCCCTTTTAGCGTGTGCGAGCTCCGTGAGAAAAAAGAAGAGAAACTTAGAGATTTAATTGACAAAAACTTAATGACTTCATTGATATTGATGAGTTTAAATACTCATTATAAGACAATCTTAAAAAAAGACAAATACTTGACGATACTTATCCTAATACGACACAAAGACATATCCTAGGCATATTCCCTAAACAATTAGAAAAGGCTGAATGAACAAAGTCATAACCCATCACGAACTCCTTTGCCAACCTGGCACTATTTCTTGGGCTCGTTTCCCTCGTCCCAGCTGACTATCCATAGGTGTAACATTAATGTTGGTTGTGTAGTTTCCAGACAGGGTAAAGATAATCAATGGTAACTGGATATCAAATGGAATCGTGTAATCACTTTCCAAAAGAAACTATTCGACCCTAATGCATAGGTATCACAAATATCTCTTTGGGATAAGACCTAATGTTATGTTCTTGAATCGTATAGGCACAAATCTAGAACCTTTTCTCCTGTAAGTGATTATGTTATGTGTATTTTCCATGCGTAAGTTTTCATCTTAAATTTATAGTTTAGTGAAACACTTAAGCAAAAGTATTTGTACTCCTGGTCAACAGGAGTTATAAACAATAATCGTGGTGGGTGGGGGTCCAATTAATCTCATAAGCCCCTCCTCCATAGAATGCCATAGTGGTTACATTACCATAATCATAGTCAATATAACATGTAATGTTAAAGAACACCTAATTCATAGGTCATGGTTGAGGGGGGAGTGGGGTGAGGGGGGGGGAGTATCACAGAACATCTACGATGTTCAAAACCGCCCATGTCATAGTGTATGAGAAAAAAAGGTCAATTATATTTTGGGGAACAAAAAAACAATAATGTGTGTTACAAAACATGTTAATGTTGAAGCCACCATATTTAATAACATTAAAGCTGAACATAATGAGTCATGGAGAATCAGTGAACGAGAGCTTGGTGTGGTACACTTATACTCCAAACTCCATATCGCAAGTATGACCTGATGTCTCATAAGAGCACTAAATTTCAAACAATTCTCGCTCATTTAGTACAAATCATTTGCATAAAATATAAACATAAAACCTATAAATATGTGCATAAACGAAAATATCTGAGGATTGAATTTCCATCTTAGTACATTACACGTTCAAATATTTAAGAATCAGGGTGTTCTAAGAATTGAACCCTTCAACCCATTCGTATACCTGAAGAGCCAAAAGTTTAAAGCTCCCTGAAGCGGCAAAACCTCAACATTCATATAGGTGGTTCCTCTTTATTCCATGCTCCTGCAAGTACTTTTTAAAATAAATTAACACATTGAAGAAAGTAAGGACTTCTATCTCTTTTTAACAGTCCAAGCACATCCTTGGGATGATTGTAAAACATGTTTGCTTCAGTTCACTGAATGTACAACTTTCCACATTATACTCAGCACTCCAAAGTTTCCTCAAGAAAGGAGTGGTTGTCATACATTCAGTGGACTAAGTTGGGACTTTAAACCCATCCTTTCAGCAGACTTTAAAACCAAGTCTCTAGCTAATCCCTTCGTCAAGTGATCAACTAAGTTTCATGAGATCTCACTAAATCTATATTATACCAACCTCATCGTGATAAGCTCATGAACCATGTTATGCCTAACACCTAAGTAACCTAGACTTTCTATTACATATTCTATAAGCCTTTGCCAAAGTTTGCACTATCAAAATAGATAGAATATGTGCTATAGTTTGACCACAAATGGAGATCTTAAGGATTATGTTTCGCAACCATTCAACTTTCTTACTAGCAGCTGCTAAAGCCACAAATTTAGATATTCCATTGTTGAGTTGGTGATGCAAGTTTGCTTCTTGGATGCCCAAGAAATTGCACCTCCATCAAACAAGAATACCCAGCCATTGGTAGACAAATTGTCTTCAGTATTGTTGATCTAGCTTGCATTAGTGTATCCTTATAAGGCTGAAGGATAGCCAGTATATGTCAAACTATAATCTATAGTTTTCTTTAAATACTTACAAACCTTTTAATTACCTGCCATGATGAGTAATAGGCTTACGGTGCACATACTCAGTTACCCACCGAAAGCAATATCAGACCTAGTATAAGTCATGGCATACATTAAGAAACCAATCACCCTAGAATACTCAATTACAGACATAACCAGACCATTATGATCATCAGCTTCTACTTGTATCCATAGAGTACTCACTGGATTATAATCAAAAATTAATTTCTTCAGTACCTCTTAATAAATAAGACTGAGAAATTGTTGTAAACCTTGAATTTTATGTTTAACCTTATACCAAGGATAACATCAGCGTCCTTCATGTCCTTCATGGAGAATATTAATGACAAGAATTCCTTTGTCAGGTCAACCTGAACATTTTTTTTTTTGTTTTTTTTTTTTTTTTTGGGGGGGGGGTCAGTGCCAAATAATCAGTCATATCATCAACATAAAGATAAATGATGAACTCTTTACTAGATTCATCAAATTTACTATATACACATTTGTCATCTTGGTTAAGTAAATAATCATTAGACAAAACCACTTCACATCAAACATTGATGCATTTCTAGGTGCCTGCTTAGTCCATATAAAGACTTAAATCAGTTACATACCTTTTCCTTTATTGCCATGCATTATGAAACCCTAGAGTTGGATCATATTAACCACCGCAACTAATTTACCATCTAAGAATTGCTGTCTTTACATCCCCTCAGATGATATAATTCAGACAGTGAATTGATGCCAAAGCAATCAGCAATCTTATGGTACTCATACGTGCCACTGGAGCATAAGTATCAAAGTAGTCAATCCCTGACTTTTGTCTAAAGCCCTGAATGACTATTCCTAGCCTGAACATTTCAATAGTTTGATCTACAAACAAATTTTCTTTGAAGATCTATTGCAACCTGAGTACATCAGCCAACACCCAATTTTTGTGGCCCATAGGAAAAATCCATCTCATCATTACCTTAGTCCTTTTTAAAAGCAACACCTGTGACATCATTGCTTCATCAAATGACCTTGGGTCATCTCAATAAAGCAATAAGTGCTGGTAATAGAGCTCATCCTTGTTTTCCTTTAATTAAATATAATCGAAATTCAGTTTATAACATTCTTATGTAGTCCCTATTCCCTTTGTTATCAAAGCTCAGGTTCAGGTTTTTGAACCACAACCTCTTAAGTGATCTCTTCAGGGACCACTAAATCACCAATATCTTTAGTTTCATTTATCAGGGACCTCTGAATTGGTCTAGGGACTGATGAAAATCTATTCTCATCAAAGATAACATCCCTTGGTTCAATTATTGAGTTAATTGAAACTGATTCATTAGGTTCAATGACATAGAACCTAAAAGCATTGGAATGCTCAGCATATCCAACAAAGATGCATTCAATGCCTCTTTCACCTAAACTTTTCATCAAGAATAGGGAAGCACAACTTCCCTACACCCCTAAACCATGAGTATTCAAATTAGGATTCTTTTAGTCCAAAGTAATATGGGGTGTTCCTTTTACTAAGGAACCCTAATTAATAAATACAAGCTGTTTACATAGCTTCACCCTAAAACCTTGACTTAGTCCCTGAGTAGGACAACATAGAGTTAACCATTTCTTTCAGTACTTTATTTTTTCTTTTAGATATACCATTTTGTTGTGGAGTATAGGGAGCAATCGTTTCATATAAAATACCAACATACTGAAAATACAGAGTATCCATGTACTCACCTACCCTATTAGTCTTGAATCTTTTGATCAGGGACCCTTGTTGCAATTCAACTTTAGTTTTGAATACTTTAAATTTATCTAATGCTTCATCTTTAGTATGTAATAAATAAACATAGCAAAACCTTGAAGCATCATCAATAATTGTCACAAAGTATTTCTTATTCCCTAATGAGGTAGTAGCATGCAAATCACATAAATCAATATGGATCAGCTCCAAAACTTCAATTTCACGTTTTACATTTTTAAATGGTTTCTTAGTTATTTTGGCCAGTGATGGGGTTGTGAAACTCCACTAAGTTTTATAACTCTCTAGGTAGTGTACATAACCGTTGTAGTGTAGTATAGGAAAGACTCGAGGGTTGTTATCGTTCTCTAGGGGAATACCGTGTGAAGGTCCAAACTAGATGTAACTAAGGTCTACATGATTGAAAGAAGAATATTTTTTGTATTTTTATATTTTAATGAAAGCAGATAAAATCTCAGGTTTGAAAGAGGTTTGTTTTAAACTAATTATCTAATAATTAAACTAAACTAATGTGGAGAATTTGTATGATAAAAGAGAAGTGTTTACTTAATCATGCATGATCCTTAGTATGTTTCTCCTAACTCTATTGCCTTGTCACACTTGAGATGTATGTGTAAGGATTTCTGAGAAGCATGATGAATTACACGAAAACACCATCTACGTGATACCTCGCTAGGGAGACGCACAAGTAAGGTAGTATGAAGACTGTTACAAGGCCTCTAGGTAGATACACGCTCATTAAAAATACTTAACAGGGATCATCCATAGATGGGTAAGGTAGTATGAAGACTATTACCGATGGAATCCTTTCTACACAATCATGCCACTTTAAATCTTCGATACACTTAAGTAACTAGGGTTCTAGAGTCTAAACATGCGCATACATCAAACAAAAAGCAATATTATTAGGATCTACATACCAATTCACAATCATGTTAGAAATGAAAAAAAGTGTTAATAATTATTATGAATTGGTCTTAGTTTAGTTTATAGTTTTATTAGTTATTAGAAGTAATAAAGACCTATCTTGTTCAAAGTTAAGTAAAGATGACCAAGTTTATAAAGAGGTAGGGAAAATAGAATTGTTTAGTAATAAGTATATATACTCATCTTGGAGGAGTATATATACATGTCTTGTCTTTGTAACACTCACTTCTCCCTCCCATTTCTATTTTCCCCTTTTGAAATAAAAATTTAGAAAATGATGAAAATACTCTCTAGCTCCTTGTAGGTCCTACCCTAGATAGATCTTCAAGCCTGTTAAGGTTGTAGAGTACTTATGTAATCACATCAACTCTAAGGAGAACCTCTAACAAATGAACTATTGTTTACGCGGAATATAAACAACAGAGTTAAAGAATTACTAAAACCAATGATCCTCTATGGATCTTTTCTATTAATAATAAAAGTGTTTTTCCAATCGATCAGCTACCTTCATCTATGATCGTAGGTTTCTTAAATACACATGAAACCCTAACAACTTGTTTCCTTAAGACTAGCTAAAGTGACTTCAAGCCTAAACCGTGTGGTTTCATTTATAGATATGAAACCCTAAACTAATTCTCCTAGAATTACGTTTACATGAGTCTATCTATTACTTCTCATGTCTATCCATACTAGAACTTATCCCAGAGTCACTACGTTACTCTACCAGGACTAATTCGTTCTACCAGTAGGAACAATATAACCAGCAGGAACTATATACCTGCCAGTAGGAACTTTAATACTAACAGTAGCAATTACTCTACCAGTAGGAACTACATACCTACCAGTAGGAACTATCTATTACAAAGTTCCTAACAATCCTCCCCTAAACTAGAATTTGACATAGTTAACTTCCAGTTTCCTAGATAGATCTTCAGTCTTGAAAGCTTTGAGGATTGAAACAGCAACAAAAACAGTAGCATCCAAATTGATTGACCGTTAAACATCTTTAATCTTGAATCAGCAACCAACTTTGGACCACCTCAGCAACATGAATGGGTTTGATGAGCCTTTACCAAGTCGCCATCCACTTTTGGGCTATTCAGTCCATTGGCACCCAGAAAGGGTTAAATCCATGGAGGACTGAAACCATTTTCCACTTTCAGAACATGAATCATAGTAAGTGGAAGAACTATATGACTTTTGGCAAGTCATTACAGCCAAAAACGGATTTGATTTGTCTTTACCTGTAGCCGTTTGCTCAGGACTAGCCACTTTTCATTCCAAGAATAAGGTAAGTGAAAACCATCCAGTTTTGGGTAACCTGGCAACCATCAACGGATTTTATAAGCCTTTACCACATAACCGTTTGCTTGTGGGCTAGACAATCCTTGGGACCCAGTAAGGGTTACTCCCATGGTGGATTGCAAACCATCTCAACTAATTGGTACATGAAACATTGGTCAGTTGAGAGACCCTATGGTTTTAAGCAAACCATTACAGCTATATCAATTCATTCTGGTACAAGACCTGGGAATTGAAACCAAAACTCAATTAATTCTAGCCCTAAGGCCTGGCAATTGAGAGCCATGGTTCAATTATTTCTAGCCAGAAGGCCTGGGAATTGATACCCATAATGATGTTGCACCTCAAAAGAGAAACTTTGAAACCAAGGTGCCATAAAACCATTTTGCACCAAAATATTTTATCACATGAAAACAAATTTTGAGCCAAAAAGGATTTAAGAGCAGTAGCAGAGCAGAACATTGGGATTCCATCCAAAAACTTCAAAAACCGCAAAAACCATCTAAAAGCACCTGCAATAATCAAAACTATACATACCAAAAGAAACATAGTATATACAAAATAGTAACATTGTACCAGACTTATGCAGAGGGAACACTAGAAGCAAGCTGATTCTTGATGAATTTAATCAGTTGCACAGCATATGTCATGTCATTCCCTATACCATCTATCTCCACTTCCAACTTATGCTTCAGCATCTTCTGCATGAGTGAAGCAGAGAGAGGATATGGTGTATCTGCAAACATGTATAAGATCTTGCCAGTAAATGTTTCTAGCACATGAACACCAGAAAATGGAAACAATTTCCAGCTGTGGATAACCCACTCCTGTTGATCATTCCAAACTTCAACACTTGAACCACCAGTAGTAGACTCAAACAAAACATGAAGATCTCCCCACAAAATCATTCCTGTACCAGCTAGAGGGTTGACATCATAATGCTTAACAACCATTCCATATAACTTAGACAGATCCTGTCTATCAAGCAAGTGCAGAATCTCTCTAAGATGAGTAAAGTATTTGGAAGATTTATCAGTGAAGTATAAAGCATTTACATCACCCAAGCCAGTAGGAACAACTTCCCATGCAGCAAATGCATGCCACAAAAGAGGGTTGGTATCATCATCAGTATCATCAGAGTCATCATCAGATAGCACTTGAATGAAGGATTCATCAGGAGCATTCAAATCCACTTCAGAAGATGACATCTTCCTTGTTGCTAGAGACTTCCTCCTGGTGCTATATGTCTGGATACCAGCAGGAGATAATTGACTTCTTGTCCGAGGTCCAGATGACCTAGAAACAGATGTAGCAAAAGATGGTGTAGGAGCAACAGGGGGATCAACAGATGTATCAGGTGTAACAGCAGGAGTAGAAGTCTGTGGAGCTACAGAGGATTTTGACTTCTTAGACCCAGGTTGTTCCACATCAGCACCTAGTCTTTTAAGTGACCTCTTTAGGTTCTGTGCTTGCAGATCAGCAGCAGCATTCCTAATCTTATCAAACTCAGATTTGAGTTGATCATCAGTGAATCTCTTCACATATTTCAAAGTCCATCCTGTTGAATAAATTGCAGAGCTTTGATTTTTTACAAAGGTTCACATAAAGTCCTTTTGTTGTGCAAAAGTCATTGGCTTATTTCTTTTCTCCTGCAACCTCTGTGCTTCAAATTTTCTTCTTCTTTCTGCAATAAGGGCAACCATCCTCTTTGCAAAATTGTCTTCATTAACATCAGGACCAAGTAGATCAGCAGTAAGTCCTTGATTTGCATGTACTTATCCCATGATGTCTAACCAATCAGCATCTGTGTAATACTTGGCAGAATTTATCACATCCTCTTGCCTTTTCTTCTTTATTTCCTCTTGTACTCTAGCCAATTCAGCTTGTTCCTCTTCATAAAGTTTCCTTGCAGCCTCTGCTCCCAACCTGTCCTCCTCTATCTGTCTAAATGACCTTTCTTTGAGTGGAGGATCGTCCTCCATCATTGGAGATTTACCCTTGTTAGAGGGATCAGGAGAGAAATTAGAAGCAGTACCAGTAGGAACATCATTTCCATGAACAAATGCATCAGTGTGAATGGAGGAACTAGGAGAAAATTCAGTCGCTTGAGTGGCATTAGCAGGAACAGAAGAAGTGTCAGCAACAATAGCAGCTGCCTTAGCTAGCTTGATCAAAGAATCCACCTCTTGTTCCTTATCTTCCTCGTTGTCAGATTCACTTAAAATCACATTCCTTCCCCTTGCTTTGAGTTTTGACTCCAAAAACTTCACTCTCTTTACTAGCTTTCCCATCACATCCTTAAATAGTGGCTTGTGAGCTTGAAGCTCAGATTCCAAACTTCCAATTTTCTTCCCCTGTTCAGACACTAAAGTATACAAATCTGTTAGATTAAGAAGGTCCTCAGCACCTCCTGAGGTTGTACCTTCAGGTGGAGCTGCAGTGGACCTAGAAGGAGAAGC
>BQNB010058962.1:3179-37539 GCA_026074375.1 Tanacetum coccineum | reverse complement strand
ATATGAGAATTTAAAAGTTTGTGAAAGATATTTATGTAATTATAAAACTGAGAAAGATATTTATGTAATATTAATCTTGAAGAAAGATATACATGTAATTCTCCCTTATTTTTATTTGTTCCTATTAATAAAGATTGTATAATATGGTGCAAAGGCCATGCCCACAACATGAGAAAGATAAATTGTGATATTTATGGATCATTAACGTGTATGTGGTTATACTTTTTGAAACTTTAAAAGTTTTTGTGAGACATTTTTATAGTTCACGTATGAAAAACGGGATATTGAAAAAAATTCATTATTCCTATTTAGGTGCTGAAATTCTAAAAAAAGCCTTACGAAATAAACAACGTTAAACAAATGTGATCCTTATAGAAAAATCAAATCGAGTTCAAAATGGACTCTAGTTAGGATTACCTATCGAACGAATTGTGACTATACATTTTGGGCGAATCAATAACACACGTTCAAATTTTATAGATTTTTATCAGATTAGTCGATTAAAAAAGGGCGTATAAGTCTCCTATGATATAAATGGATTCTTGTCTAGGATTACGTACTTTTTTCTTTTCTTTATTAAATGAGTTACAAACAACTTTAAATTATATATTCTCTCTTATTAATAAATGTTTTTGACAATGTGATTCTATTTTAAAAATATAGCTATTTTTTTGGATGTTAATTTAATTAAATTGTAGATTTAAAAGACAAAGGGGGTAGTTAGTAGTGTCTTTTTCAATTTGTTTGTGTGTCTTCCACCCATCTTTGTCAAATGTTGACCATTCCAAATTTGTGATTGAAAGGCGGTTACATGAGCGACTACTTAAGCAATATAGCATCACTTCAATTCTATTTATTGTTCGCATTGCCAAACAAACACGGACATAATTTTACAATTTTGGTTAATAATCACGTGTTATTGACTACTTATATTTTAGAATAATTCAAAATTCGTGTAGGATTAATTTACGATTGTGGGTTGTCAGAATTCGAATTTGATGCTTTACTCTTATTGGACTTTATTTCTCTATTAAATTCCTTAGTCTTACTCATTTGTAAATCAAACTAGTAAGAAACTAATTATTGTATTAATTTAAAAACTATAACTGTAAATATATGTAGAAAATATATACAATGTGTAGGATATTAGGAGTAAACTTAACATATGGTATGGGGTGTAGATTTGTCCATACTGTAGATTTAAAGTAGGAATAGATCTATAAACTAAGATGTAAACATCTTTCTTTTGCACTTTAAAAAGGCAAGCTTCATATCTATCCTTGTTAATAGCTATTCCATAATTAAATTAGTCAACTGTAATCACTTAAACCCCCCTAATCCATAGGTTTAGTCTTACTCCTAATATACACACAATTTCCACCCTTAGAAGTTTCTATTAAATATAACCGATTACTTCAGCATCTTTTCCTCGTGCTTGAAACCTAGAATCGGGGACCACTTGAAGACCAGGCATTATAACCCATTTTTTGCATTAAATCAACAATCTCAAAAAAATGGCTTCCAATGGTGTATTTAAATTGCTTTCTTCATTTTACTCATTTCTGCAAAAGTTGTCTTTGCTCGAGATATCGACTACTTGGCGGCTCCAGCCCCTGCTGCAATGGACACTGGATCAGCATCTCCTACAACGATTTCTATGCTTTTCGTCTCGGCTGCTTTCTTGTTGCAGTCTCTCAATGGAGTCATTTTTCATTAATTAATATGTACTCTAGTCTAGTGCTATGGTTTTGAGATTCCAATATTCGTTATTCTTTTATTTTGGTGTGAAAAATATTAATATTAATGACGAGTTATGCAAATTGGTTTTAGTTATGCGAGTGTATGTTCGTGACCGCCATGAATCAATCCAATGGGGCATGTTTTAAGGGTAAAAGGACAATAATACAGTTACACAGATGATGTACAAGGTTTGTGACATGGGATAGTAACTCCTCCTATTAACAACATTAACAGGATGGATTAAAACAGTATCGAAATAGTAATAGCAAGGATGATGGGGGTATTATCTCACATAAGGGACAATATTCACAACTTCTGACATATGATCAGTTGATGTAAAATGTAATTTACTCTTGATATGGTCCATACTGCCAGTGTGATGAACAATAGCATTATTCGTTAATTTAAGAAACTGAATTCAGAGTTTTGAACTGAGTAAAGCTCTTTTCACATATATCTGAATGTAAAAATTATAACCATGTAGTCGTAAAGTCGACTATCGACAGGGACGGAACCAATACACAACTGGACCATGTGCATTTACGAAAATATATACGAAATTAAGAACACAATTTTTGGAACCAGGTGCACTTAGGAAAAATTTAACAAAATTTAACAATATTAGTTCTATGGGTCCCGGGACCCCCCTGGGACACCCCCTCCCCTGGTTCCGTCCCTGACATCGAGTGACTTCAATGTTATTTGATCCACTGTTTTTTACTTTTTATAGCTAAATCCTCAGAAATTCAACTAATAATGTTACAAATTTGCAACAACTCTCGCAAGTTTTTCATTTATATTTTTTTTCATGCTTAATGTAATTTATTAGTTAGTCATCGCTTTGAATAATATCTCTGAGGTATATGTGAATCCCTTTATATGACATCTTTATTTTGTTCACAACTTTGATTTTGATCGTTGGCCTTATTGGGTCAGAAAAAGCGATACAAATGATCAATATGGCTGATCAATGGTCCCAAAAAAGTTAATTTTTTTGGCACTTGATATGTCTTTGACCATATATATCGATCATGATTGCGACGAATTTGGTAGATCATGCTTTTGCACTTGGTTCACTTTCTTACTTTACAGGGTGTTTTGCTTTTCTATTTCTGGTTTAAGTCTCAGCGCAGATGTAAGACTGCTATAGTTGACAATTGATGGTCAAACAACCTACCTTTCATTTCAAAACTCATACTCACAGTCTCACATATCTAACTTTTGAGGAAAATATCATTACTTGCATCATGAAGAACATAAGTACTATAAACAGGTCAAAAGTTAGAGGTATAAATGTCAAGAACTATATAATAATCGTAAACTAGCTAATGCGTATTTGACTTAATTGTCAAAGCATGACAGTTGAACTAGAAACAGGTGTATCTTGTATAAACGTTTATGATATTTTGTTTAATCATAACAGCAAATGGTATATTTTATATCTAGCAAAGTAGCAATGTTTCTGGGCTTGCTGTTAGCCTGTTATACCGTCATCAGTATAGTTGCATTGCAGTTTTAGATGTTTAGACCATTGCAATTTATAGTTGCACTTTCGTTCATTTTTACCATCATATCAAATCATTCCAGAATATCTCATCCCATGAATTCTAGAACATGAAAAGCCTCGTTTCTAGGATAATGTTTTTGATTCAGAATTTTCCTGAGTGTTTGATTATAACATCTGCTACAACGTTATTAGTACTTTTGATTAAGAGCAACTAAATAGAGAAACATACCACGTGACTTTCGTTTAAACCAGCAATTTGAGAAACGAACTATAGTTTGTTTAGTATTATTAATTCTCAAAAACACTTTAGAAGTAAGTAACTCCCAATACCGTCTTTCACGGGTTATGGGTCCCAATACTGTCTTTCACGGTGTATAGGGAGGTTGAGACGTAGACATCCCTACATATACCAAAGGTAGAGAGGCTGCTTTGGGTAGGTAGAAAAAGATAAATTTGATTAACATAAAATTTCTTGCCCAAAACTTTGAAATAAATCTCATTAATGTGATTAATAGAAAGTCCATAATCCACGTTTTCAGCCTTTACTTAGAGTACAAAGTATCTAGAAGCAACTGCGACAAATAGGGAGCTCGTTTTGATATACGTGTATGAGAAGAAATTTTGTTTCCTTAACAACTTAACCGAATTGAACCGAAAACAACTTAACCGAACTATTAACCAAACTGAATTTGCCAAAACTGAACCGAACCGAACTACAAATTCGGTTTTCGGGTTGGATATGGGTTTGGCAATCTTAACCGAAAATCGAATTTATATAAATATATATATTTTTTATATATTTAAACTCGGTTTTCGGTTCGGTTCGGCTGAATTCTAGTTCGGATCAGTTTGGTTTTCGGTTTGACTAAAAACAAATTTAACCCGAACTAACCGAACAAACCGATAACCGAACCGATCAACACCCCTAAATTTTATTAAAACCCAATATGCCCACGATAGTTACTATTAGGGCCAAATGTTAGACCCAAAACAAGCCCAGATATTCATGTTGTACTCAAACTCAACATTTTTTTTTGAAAATAATAGTATGTATTTTGTTGATCTGATTAGGATACTCATGACTTAATTGTTAGAAGTGTTTGCTATATACCATATTTGCGCGTTATGGCATATAACACGGGTAAAATAAGTGTGGTTGTTGGTTATTCAAACTTACGTGTAAAACAATTTTTATGTTGTGTTTAGGGCAGTAAACGAACTGAACGTTCAGTGAATAACCGTTCGGTAAAATGTTCGTTAATTTATTAAATGAACGAACATGAACAACATAAATGAACATGAACAACATTGTTCTCTTAATTAATAAACGAACATGAACAAGAAAATTTGTTCGCTTAAGCGATTGTGTTCGTTTATTTGTCCGGTTAAATTAAATGAACGAACATGAACAAAGCTTCGTCCGTGTTCGTCCGCTTCATTTACAGCGCTACCCCTAGTTGTGTTGTTCGGAATAAAAGATAAGAAACCCACTTCATATGATTTTGATTTCTTTTTCTTATCAAACTCGATTATCTTTACTCCTCATTTTGATTTTTTAATCACTATCTTCATTCTATATTGAATTTATTTTAAATCGATTATCGCCTTTACCATAACACTCCAAATTTGCATCATCACATTCCACCATGTTCATTCACCTTGAAATAAATATGGAAATCTATAAGTCCAGGTATTCGCATAGTTGTTTTGGTTTCAAATTGACCACACTAATGTGGTAATATGCAAAAATGACAAAGCATTCATACAAGACTGGCAAGTAGGGGTGTTATCGGGTCGGGTTATCGGGTAATCGGGTCTTATCGGGTCGGGTTGAGTCGGGTTTTGGTTTTTAAAAACTCACCCGCAACCCGACCCGATAAGAAATCGAGTTATCAGGCTTGGGTGGTATTCGGGTCGGGTTTTATCGGGTCGGGTGATTCGGGTTATCGGGTGATACCGTATAAATTGCTATTTTTCTCTAAAGTTAAGGCAAGCACTACGTAAATTTCCTCTATATATTTTGCTACGCTTTCTGTGTAGAGAACGTTTGTCAACACAATATGCCATAAAACTTGATCTTTGTGCCACAGGCTATAGCGACCATGACATTCTTAAAGTTTTTAATTCATATTAGCTTAAAGATATCTTTAGTTCAAGAATTATGTTTTTATATTCTTTAGTGAGTTATTGGTAGCACGTCAAAGAGATTGATCGACGAGCTGAGGTTTTATGCAAATAATAATAGTACTACTTTTTCTTTATAATTTTCAGTAAAACTACTACATTTATCATGCCAACGTACAAAATCATTACTAACACATCTGATAGAATTCTTGAAACTGGATGATGTTAACAATAATTTTACAACCCCTGAGTCCAACCTGAACTTAAGAATATCAAAATGAGTAATGGCTTATTCTAACTGGATTCGAATAGTACGAGAATTAACTAAATAAATGATGATCAATACAAGATGTGAAACTAAATAACTCTTAATAAATAGAAAACTGATTTTCGGGTCTTATCGGGTTGACCCGCTAACCCGATAACATTATTTATTTAACTCTAACCCGCCCCGATAACACTATCGGGTTATCGGGTTCGGGTCAAAACAACCCGATAAACTTTTTTAACCCAATTAAACCCGATCCGATAAGCCTTATCGGGTTCGGGTCGGGTCAACCCGACCCTACTGACACCCCTACTGGCAAGTGTGTAATAGATAAAATGCATAACATCCATTCAATTCTTAGAACTTCATGGACAACCACCAAAATTACTCTTTTATACTAAAACGCAGGATTGCTTCCCCAATGCATTCATTAAATGCACTTAATGCCAAAACCCGGCCCAACCCGTTTTCCTTTGTTTGCGTTTATGAGTTCGTGAAAATGTAAAAAAAACACTCATCCCGTCTTTGTGTTAAACACGTGTCTAACACAACTCCCCACTCACCACTCCCTCTCTAGAAGCACACATAATTCCATACTTAAACTTCTTATCTCACTCTCTAGAAACACACATAATCTCTCTCTAAAAAAACCCAGTTTGTTTACCATAAACATGTGTATAAGATGAAGACTTTTTGTCTATAACATACTGGCATCCTTAACATACTCGAAAAATCACCAGGTTGCTTATTTTACCTAATTTTTGTGTAGCTATGATATGAATTGGTTTGGTTTTTAGATTGTTGCATGAATCGATACTTCAATTCTATAAAAAAAATAGGGGTTTTGATTTTTGTGTTTTTTGTTAGATTGGTGGAGTTCGATGATGAATTATACACCGACGGTAGCGGAAGCGGAGTTGGCTTCTCATCAGATAGGCTTTTTTTACCTAATTTATGTGTGTTAATTTCATATTTATATTTAAAAAATTAGGGGTTTTGGTTTGTATGTTTTGATTGATAAACGGAATTGAATTTAGGTTTGTTTATGTTTTCATTAGTTGATATTCATTTTATGCCCTGTTGACATTTGCTTATTGAAAATGATATAAGACAAAAAAAAATGTGTTTTATTGTCATTTTAGTTGCGTGTTATGATAAGCATTTAGAAATTAGCTTTTCTTAGAGTTTTTATGTGGCTGTTTATTTTGGGTGAGTAAGCTCATAAGTAGCAAAATAAGCCGAAAGAGAAGTAAGCTCATAAGTCGAGTCAAATAAGCTCATAAGTGTAAAGCACCTGCCTTATAAATATTAGCAGTAGCTAGGTATGCAATTTTAAGTTGCGTTTTTTAAAAATGTAGTGCCAGAGTATACCTGATGAATAGCAACAAGTATACGGGAATATTATGCTCGGCGTTAGAGAATGGAATACAAAACCAAAGCTTTACCACGTTGCTTAGTTCATCCTATTTCAAGTTTTCACAATATGAGAATTATTTTTATCTTCCATCAAATGCTTAATACATTTCATATATACTTGATGAGGTAAATATCATGATCTACTGAAGCATACATAGGTTTCTCTTTTCTTTTAGAAACATCAACGGACATGTTAGGAGGTTGATAAAAGTAAAAGAACAACAACAACAAATCAGAACATATAATGTTGATTGAGAAAAAGGGATATTTACTAATAACAAAAGAACGATTAGGAATCCTGTGCACTCATGTGTCTATCTGATCTTACAGGTAAAATGCTAAGGTTATAGTGGCCGGTAAAGCTATCATGGAACGCACGATAATCCATCAACTGAAGCCAAAAGCAGAAAAGACATAGAAGGAGCGCAAAACCTTTTTGCGAATTGCAATACATGTGCTTTTTTTCTATTTTTCTGTGTTTTTTCAAATAGCCCATTTGCACATGCTATTTGCTGCCCAAAATAGAGGTTTTGGAAACTGATATCGCTGTCGTATAAAGAATTTCGATAGAATTAAAGAAGCTAAAGTTCTGAAATTAGAGAGAAACTCGATAACTCTCATTGTTCAATACATATGCGTGTTTTGACACGTTAGGAACTATTTTACAAAGGATTGTCTGCCCTCAAAAATAGATACTGAAGTATCAGATGTTTTCATATGTAGGTCTCGCTGCATTTCATCCGCAAGCAAATATTTTCTTCTAAATCCACAGCTTACTAAATCGGCATGTAGGATTCGGGGCCTATTTGACTAGAAGGCGTGATCGTGCCAACAAAAAATAAGGTAAAATGGGTATGATATATAGAAAGTAGGTATTTAACATAGTGAATGCCATACATCGATTCAAAATCCAGATTTTCATGAAAATAGTTCATTGGACTCAATAAAGGTTATAAATAATTCGTAATCAAAATTGCACAGGCCTGATTTGTTTGCATAAATATTGTTGCGGAAGGCGTGTCAAGTGTCAGGTCTGATGTTGCCTGCTAGATGGTAACAGGTGTAAAGAAGGCTGAAATGGGTGCGTTTGGGGGCTGGAACATGATTCTAAGACATCGCTTTTGCCTTTGTCGCGACTTATAGGTGAAAGAAGGTAATATGTTATTTACGTCTTTGCTTTGTGTTCATGGCTATTAATAGATGTTTTTCAAAAATTAGCACTACATCATATAATCCGTGTTTGTCCCCAGATCTCACATGACCCCTGTTACCGTCCCTGAAATAGCCACCTCTAATTTTATGCTTAATTCCTTTTAGGCCTAAAATCTAAAAGCTAATAAAAGGTAACGTAAATTGCAAAAGCCGTCTACGTGGTTTGGTCGAATTGCATGTATAATCTTCATAGCTTCGTAAATGCCGCACAAGCAGTAGTGACAGTGAGTCATTTTGTTGTGCATGTCATCTATGGCGTGACTACAACACACTTTTAAAGTTTCGTTTGTTTCGATATTAGGAACGATAATTGCATGTTAAAATTCACACTAACTATAAGTACTTTTAATACTATACTCGACTAAACCTGTAACTTTACCAAACCACAAATACAATTTCTACAATTGTTTTCCGAAATGTATTAGCCAAGGCTATTATTTAAGCATCATGTAATGGGTTACTTTTATGAAGCATTAACTATGACATATCAACCATGACGTCAATAATTGTTGTCATAACATAACGTCAATAATTGTTGTCATAACATAACCAACGACATAAAATATTCTCAGTCGACGGATTTGAAATTATGCAGGCAAGTTGTTACAAAATTTCTGACCGATATCAAGTGAGGCCATTTAGAGAGCTCCAATGACGCTTTATAACAATGTCATTCACATATAGAAAAACACGGTAACTACTAATTGTCTCTACTTATGTGTTCTGGTATTTTCATTTTAAAGGTTGCATATTCAATGTTTGATTGGGATGTTGTGTTCAACTTGAAGCTCAACCTGACAGGTTTCTGCAATGAATTGCAGGTTTGGGAACTTTTCTTATATTAGTTGAATATGTGTTCTGGTATTTTCATTTTAAAGGTTGCATATTCAATGTTTGATTGGGATGTTGTGTTCAACTTGAAGCTCAACCTGACAGGTTTCTGCAATGAATTGCAGGTTTGGGAACTTTTCTTATATTAGTTGAAATCGGTGTGCCAAGAAGAAAGGAAGAACTGCTGATGAATTACGCCGTTTGCTGATGCATATTGCCACTGAATATGTTGTTGTAATGAATTGCAGGTTTGGAATTCTTGGTTATATCATATTATGTTTATCAGATCATGATGCATCAGCTCATAATATCATTGTTGTATTAAAAAAATAGGTATACATGTAAGTGGGTCAGCTTCTGTTGTATTAAAAAAATAGGTATACATGTAAGTGGGTCAGCTTCTGTTATACGACCACTGAATAGATGTTGAATTGCGGTTTGCTGATGCGTATAACCACTGAATAGGTTGCTGCAATGAATTGCAGGTACAGTAGTTTATAGCTTTGGGGCCGTGCTACGGAATATCCAAACACTTTGCAGCAGAAGCGTTTGGTACCGACTTTAGTGCTACAGATTTCAGCAACACATAGGTGGGTGTTTGGCTTCACCATTCTAGATCAGACACCAAAACTTTCCTTACAAATGCATTTTCAATATGCTGGACGAAATGTGAGGCCACGGTTTGTGACTGATTGTACATGTAATGATGCTGCTGCTAGCATTGAAGCGAGTCAGAACTTTGAAAACTCATAGAATCAACGGCAGTCGCAAAGTTTTGCGGAATTCATTGGGTGTTTCTTTACTGGTATTTTTCGCAACTTCGTTTTAATTTTTCTTCTCCCGCTTAATGTTGTTCGAGCGAAAAATACATTCATAGTCAAATACACAAATGTAATACATTACCCATTGCTGTGAAGAACTTGCAGCAACATGTCTCGATCTACAACTCCAACTATAAAGGTATACCCACTTTTAGCTTTCTGATCATGATTATTTGTAACAGATTTGAACATTTGAAATGTCGTCTAATTGAGAATATGTAATGTGCAGTGCGTCTAATAAAGATGCGATGGATGTAGAAGTAACACCCCCAAATCTGGGTCGCAGGGGAATGTTGAATATCCGAGGGCGTTACTTCATAGTTCAATAGCACAAGATCTGAGAACGACCACTAAACGTGTCATTTGAAAAAGATACATTGGATTAACAAAATACTTGTTTATTACATAAGCTCATGGCTTCAAATTGATCAACAATATAAATAAAGATTCTGGTTTATAACAATTGTCCCCAAAATGTAATAAGACCTCAAATCTTAAATGTTGACTCTTCAATTATTGACCTCCAATGTATCATCGCACCTCTTGCCTTATTGACCTGAAAAACATGCTTAAAACGTCAACATAAAGTTGGTGAATTCATAGGTTTATGTAAATAAATTATAGGACCGCAAGATTTCCAAGTGTATGATTAAGCAACAAATGCAAACATCACAAAAAGGTAATTATGTTTTCCTAAGCTCATGACATTGAAGCTCGACGTATATACATGCAATAAATTGCCAATAAATGCCCGTGAATGATGTTTTAACCCGCAACATCCCAATCCGACATGGTATACGTTTGTTGTCCGGCAACCCGGCACAGTGAGCGCTACTCACCCAAACGGGGATGTCAATCCCAAATAGATCTATTTATAACATTCGCGCTTACAATCTAGTAATTGACAGTTCATGATAAAGGGCTCAGTGGGTTATCGCTACGTAGGCAAACACGTAATCATTGTATAAAATGTACACTTGCGTCCAATTTGTAAAACCAAGCTTGTTTTCACCCCAAGGATGTAAATCATTTAAATAATTGTAAAACATGGGACTATGAACTCACTTTAGGAGGTAGTCCTCTGAATGATAAATATATCCAAGTATAGCAATGAATCACACCGTCAAATACCTAAGTAAACACGGCCAGACTTAGTCTATATATTTAGGCTAACGACTTAATGTATACTAAAATCAATTGCTAGTTTATATATACTGTTATCACTTGTGTGGTGGTGCACACGATTATTGTATTTGTACTTACGCGATGGCTTTTGGGAAACGTATAAGCTTTGTTAATAAATATTCTTATTTATTAAGTCGTGTTCAAAACCGAATATATTATAATTCATCTGCCTCGTTAAGTGTTTATAAATTCACTTTCGTTCACAAAATACCCTAAAGTTTCCTATAATTACAAAACAACCCTTAGGTTTATAAACTATACAATATTTATGTTTTAAACCCTGAAGTTTCCATAATTACATTTTTAGTCCTCCAACTTTACGCAAGTTACACTTTAGGTTCCTTAATGTTGAAAACAGTCCCTTAGTTTCCAGAAATAACGGAAACAGTCCTTGTACTTGTTAAAATCAGTATTGACAGTTTTGACCCTATAGTTTGCAAATTGACACTTTTAGTCCCTTAACTTGTAAAAATCGCATTTTAACTCCAATTTAGTTCTAACAAGTGGTATTACATTTCTTTTAGCCCCTTTAAGCCGTATAAGCTGTCTCAGCTAATAAAAAGGACAAAAGCCTTCGTTTAGCTTATTTAAGTTAGTTAAGCTGAAAATAAGCTCGGGAGAGCTTATTCAAGCTTATTGGGCTTGTGAGCCCAATAACTCAAACCCGAAAAGGTCTAAAAGGTCCATTAAGTATTTCTAACTTATTTTCTAGACTTATAAGCACATTAGGGTCTGTTTTAGGTTCGGCTTATTAAATAAGCAATTAAGCTTCGATAACGGGCTTTTGGGCCCATTACAAGTCCAATAGGTGTTTTACGTGTTTGGGCTCAATCTATGTAGCTACATTAGCTTGTCTATGGTTAGTATAAGCCATATAAGTTGTTTAAGCTTACAAATAAGCTGCCAAAGCGTATTTGTGGCTTATAGGCTCTCGATGGTCATATAAATGGGCTACCAAGCCCGATATAGGTTCGGTTATGATTTTTGTGATACATAAGGTCCATATAGCCTCAAATAAGCACATTAGGTTTTTGAATAAGCACATAGATCTTATTGCCACTTCGTGGGCCCCACTGCTTGGTCTGTTGGGCCGGTTTGTGCTTACTGGGCCCGATAGGCCCGTTAAGGGGTTTATTTGATGCATGCTTGTTATACTTCGAGTTTAATGAGCCATTCGTTTAACAATAAGCTCGGACGAGCTTATCAATAAGCTATGGGTCCCCACTGTTGGGCCTGTTGGGCTTAAATATGGGCATGCTTAAATTATACAAGGCCCATTGTGGCCCGTTGAATCCCCTAACAACATCTATGTTTTAAAAAGTCATAGTAACCATATTTCATTTTGTTTGGCTTAATCATGGGTTGTGTCTATCACATGCATACGTTAATATGGATCACTTACTCCTTCCCAAGCCGTAGTATCCCGTTTACCATAAAAGTTTACGTATTAGTTTCATTGATTTCGCGTGTAAGGGTTGTATTTCACATTGGTTTCTTTACCCGACGTTAAATGGATATGTTTAGTTATTTTCGATCATATGTACGTATTCTTACTACATTTTAGCACTACACAAGTATTATGCACCCGTGTATATGTGCATTGTCGTGCATGGGTTCATGCTAGCATATCCTTTATATATTTAACGCGACATATGGACAAGAAATCAAAAAGGGAACTAAATTATGAAATGTATCTTGTTGTGAGGGACTTACAAAGGGTCCTAGTGTTTTTTCCGAGCTATGCAAGCAAACCAAGTGCATACACGATCGAGTTTACCCAACCAAAGCTTCCAAGTTTAGTGTATACCCAAACCTAGCTCGTGAAAACCCTTAAGGTCGCGTATGTAAACCCTAGTGAATATATGTTGACTCAAAAACAAGATGTGTGGGTGTGCTTGGGTGCAGTTTGTGACCCGAATAAGAGAGACAAGTATTGATTAGTTGTTTAAGTGTTTTGTAATTTGTAAGAGTGTTAAATGGTAAGTGTGTGTGAGTATTTATAGGCAAGGTGGCTAGTTAACTCCTCTAGTTCCTTAAACAAGCCAAACCATGCCCTAACAAGGTGGTTTTATGGTTTCTAGTTAAGCACTCATGGTTTTGCTAATACCCTACTAGTATACTTCTTAATTGCAAGGTAGTTGTATAAGATTTCTTAAGATTTGAAAATCTTATGTATTGTGTGTATATGTGTGTGTATTGCCGAGGCAAAACAAGGGCAAAGGAGAGGTCATCTAGTTATTATCTAATGTATATTAGCTAGTTAGGGGACATTAGGTACAAAGTTTTAATTAACATGTGTTGTACATGTACATAGGGATCTTTTAGGAGATTTGCTAGCTGTATTATGAGGTGGGACGTGTGGTTTAGGGAGGAAGGAAGGAGAGATTTGAAATCTTGTTAAGATTACAAGGTACATTCCTTAATTAGGAGATCATGGTACAAAATTCATGTTATTATCCAATGGTTTATGGGTTTTTTTTACCCATAGCCAGCCATATGGCTTATTAACACAAGAATTTGATAGTTTTTGTGTTTAAGGATTAAAAGTGGGTATTGGTTTGAGTCTAGGTAAGTCTAGGTATTTTTGGGGTGTGTCCGAATGTATTTTATTGCGAAACGTAAACCTTTTACGTGACCAATAAAAATAAAACACTCTAAGTTTATAATTATCTTCTTAATAATTATTTATTACTTGGTTGATGTAAACCTTAATTTATTTGATGACCGTTTACATTAAATGATTATTTCTGGTCTATGCGATTTAGCTTAAAAGTTAATTTAAAAGTAAACGCGTATCGGACCAAAATAAATCTACGCAAGTTTATAAATTATCTTCTCAATAATTATATTTTACTGGTCGATGTAAGCCTTCATTTATTGGAATGATGTTTACATTAAACTGTTTACTTCTAGTCTACGCGATTAGCGTAAATAGTTAAATTAAAAAGTAAACGCGTATTGGACCAAAATAAATAGTGATGAATAATAGGAATCGTGAAATGACCTAAAATTGAGAAATGTTACACTGAGCCCTTGCACTTTTGTGTACAGTAAAAAGTTTCTTGTTCTCTAGGTAGCACTGATTCCATTTGTTCAGCTTCAGATAATGCAACCTCAAATAATACATCTAAACCTTTTGCTCTTGTCTTCTTTGCAGGTTGCTTCTTCTTGTCAGGTTTAGCCACCTTAGTTTTTGACTTGAGTCTGGTGCCTTTAGTAGCTTGAACAGGCTTCTTCTTGGGAGATGTGTCTGAATCAGCTTTCTTTCAAATATACTTTGGTTTTGGAGCCTTCTCTCCAGAAGCAAAAGCATAATATGTCTGGTAAGCTTTGGACTCCAACATTGCTTGATTTGTTAACTTCGTTGGAAGAATGGTACCATATACCTGAGTATCTTCATGTTTGGAGATACATCTCATAGAAGTAAATAAGGGTTCATCATCTCGGAGCTGTTATTGTCGCCAAAACATCTTGTTTCTCATTGGAAATTGACGGTTCCTTTTGACATGAAGTTTAATCAATGATGATTCTTTGTGAATCTGGGATATGACATTTTTGTTTGTCTCTTAGCATCATTTGTACTCATCTAGAATAGTAAGTCTTCCAGAGTAAGTTAACATAATCAATATTCTTCGTTATGGACATACATAGAGAATTTGAGCACGGGACAATTAAACGAATCTTTCCATTCCAGTTTCTTTACCACTTAAGCACTTGTTGATGACAGTAGCAAATGCTCTTCATGGTTGATGCAAGTAGTCAACATTCACATCAATTTGAGTTACGGTGCATGTCTCCGTGTGCCCAAGGATCTCTTATGAAGAGAGAATTTTCTTGTTCCAATGGGAAGTATAGTCTTCAAAGATTGTCATGGGACTTTAGGACAAAAATGGAGAATGTCTCTGAATTATCAACATCTGAGGAGAGACTTTCTTCTTGTTATTAGTGGTGTCTAATGGATGACCTATGAACATAAACAATAGCCCAAAATTCTTGCATGTAAATAGCAAGAACATCTATAGGGATCAGGAATGCACGGTAGAATGGAGTGAGAGCAAGAGCATCCATCACCACTTGAAATGTAGCTTCTTTTGGCTTGATGTCAGTCTTGAGTCTCATGTTGCCCTTCCCGAACTCGAGACGGTCCACCGAGGCAACAAGAGCATCATCAAGGGCTTTCTGTTGTGCTTGAGTAGTATTCATGTTTCTGCTAAGACTTTAACCAATACAGTTTATATATATAACCAATTTTATATATGAAACAATATAAGGCCCCTAACCCCCTCAAACGCTATTACCTTTTCCTCACCTTTTTTTTCTCCTTTGAATACTTAAGTCGATCCTTGTTGTGACATAATTCAGATGATTAGGGTTATTAAGGCATTTAGCAATATTGAATTAGATCCATATCATCTGAAGGGTCAAACTTATGGGCATAACGTGAAAAGGCTTGAAGACAACTGAATTAAGTGTTTTTTTTGGGAATCTATTCAACTAAACTTGTAGAGAATAAGGAAACCTGATATATGGTTCAAGATATCCTTGTTGATTCGTGCTCTATAGCCTACTTAACCAATTGATTGCCTAGTTAACCAATTTTAATTAGCTACCTAACATGAGTTGGAAATTGCGTTCACAAAAATTCAATCTTACAATTCTTTAAAATCTATTGCTAAATCGCCTCCTAAAGGGATTTGTTAAATCGCCTTCTAAGTAGGTTTGTTAATTCACCTCCTATATAGGATTGATAACTCGCCTCCTTAATCATGTTGTTAATTCACTTCCTTAATTATGTTGATAACTCGCCTCCTAAAGAGTGTTGTTAACTCGCATCCTATAGGGTGTTCTTAATGCCTCTATTAGTGTGTTCTGTTTAAACTCGCCTTCAAAAGGCAAACATTGATACTACATGGTTTTGTATACATCAAGACTTGATTCAAAACAGCTATGCATTTCAGATGTTTACCACATAGGATCATTTATAACATCATTGAGTCATAGAATCATCAAGAATGAACACAAACAAGCACATTTATTCATTTTTATTCATTCATACAAGAAGCAACAAAACAAGGATGATATTTAAAGGCTCCTATACATTCAAGGATACATATATATACTACACAAAACCCACAATCAAATTACACTATCTTCCCAATACCCAAATTTTCGCACACAAAATTGATCATAGCACATTCGTGTGTTAACCATTCACAAAACCGATTTAAACGAGTATTCTACACATTAGAACAAACAAAACCCCTTAATTAATTTGAAGTTTTACGCACTTTTGATTTGACAAACCCTAATTCAAGATTAGGTTTTTCATACAGTTCCAAAATGTGAATTGAAAATCTTAATTCCTTTGAGAGAAAGTGTTGTATTGGGGTGTCAGAAACATATATTAGTTGTACCTTTATGCGATGAAAACATAACTAGGAAAGGAGAAACAATGAGTTGCGATTTCGAGTTTGAAGATGGGAGGGAAAGAAACTATTTCAAGTGTTGTGTTTTTGTTTTATTGTGTGTAAAAGTGACGGGGGGTGAGTGTGTTATAAAACAAGTTTTGTTTTTGACACATTTTCCCCCTTAAGTATAATATCCTATGCATTTTTGTATATAAGTTTTATTTAGGGAATTAAAGTTTAACACATGGCACAAATAGTCCCTAAAGTTTTAACTAGCATACCAAGAAACTTATATTTGCACATATACTTCCTAAAGGCATAAACACACAACAGTTACGGCTCACATAAGCTAAACTTAATTAACTCCCCTTTAATTGTTAACTTGTTATTGTTTAAAACCTTTTCCATTGTCACAAAACTTATTTTATGAAGAAGATATTTGACATTTTCTCCCCCTTAAACAATGACCCGTTTTCTATATAAAGAGCTGTAGTCGTTATTTGAGTGGTTAAATGTCTTTGAAAAGCATTTTCTGATGAAATATTGTTTATTAGAAATCCAAAACACCATGAAAATATGATTTCTCTTATTTTGACAAATTAAGTGCACTGACACGTAACTTTATGGAATTATACGGAAAGCATGGGTTGTGTTGCAACGTATTCACAAGCCTTTGCTTGGGTCATAAGTAGGGACCATGACGGGAATAAATTCCAGTGATGGGTCAAGTTTTTCTATTTTGAAATACTTGCCTTTAAGATGATAAACCGGGTTGCTATCTGAAATTAATAACTAGTCATTTTTTTGGCATGTTTTGAAAGCTTTTGAACTTCTGCTCGAATTTCATTTACAGCCTCGTATCATTATTGAATGACATTTCTAAGGCCGTAAATGTTATCGATTTTCAGAAGACATGCCAGAGATACATATTTTATATTTTTTTTGATTTTTTTATTTTCTTTTTGAAAATTTTATATAAAAGATTTTTTTGTGTTTTTATGTTTTCTTATGTACATATAATACATGATATGAGTTACCACCATCACTCGTCTGTTTTCTCTGCCAGACTTTTCGACATTTTCGGAGACATGCTTCTCATACCGAACTTTTTGATCAAGAAGTTGAATCTTTCTCTTGGCAAAGGTTTGGTGAAGATGTCAGCCAGTTGGTATTCAGTCCAGAAAAGTATAGCTCTACAATTCCATTCTCGACTTGCTCCTTTATAAAATGGTAGTGAACATCGATGTGCTTGGCTCGTGAGTGTTGAACATTGTTGCAACATAAAGCAATCGCACTCTTGTTGTCGCAGAACAGAAGAATCCTATTGAATTGAAAGCCATAATCTGCTAGCTGTGAACGCATCCATAGGATTTGAGAACAACACCCAGATAAAGCAATATATTCAGCCTATGTACTCGATATGGCAGTGCACTTTTGCTTCTTTGAAGACCAGCTAACAAGTTTATCACCTAAGAATTAAGCACTTCCAGATGTACCGCGTCTAGAGTCCTGGCACCCTGCATGATCTGCATCTGCATATGCTGTCATAGACATACCAGTATACTTCAAGTACCGGGAACCCTGTTAATGGTTCCATTGAGGTTTCGAAAGATACGCTTAACCGCTTTTAAGTGCTTTTCGTGTGGTTGTTAATATATATAAACTAATAGCCTACCCACTACACTATACCTCCACCAATTATTCATATAAATATTATAGGCGTTGCCTGATACCGGGCACATAAGCAGACTGCATAAATAAGGTCTGGTCTACTGGATGTCAGATACATGAGGGATCCAATCATACCACGATAAAGTGTAGCATCAATTGGTATCCCCTGTAGATCTTCATCCAGTTTAGTCTTTTCTACCATAGGTGTGTCTACAGAATCACTAGATAGCATACCATATTTTTTAACAATTTCAGAAGCATATTTTAATTGGTTTATAAAGATGCCTCTGGGACTTTGAGAAATTTGTAATCCAAAAAATAATAACATTTGCCCCATCATTGACATCTTGACTTAAATGGACATTCTAATTAGAAAATCATTACAATGGCAATATTAGTGGATGCATTATATTATATCATCAACATAAATTTTATACCAGTAAATAAGTCCGTCCCAGCTTGCCGTTTGAAGAGTGTTAGATCAACTGCACCTTTGGAGAAATTGTTGTTTGAGATTAGGATGCTTGACAGCATGTCGTACATGCAGTCGTGCTTTTTGAGACCGTTTTAGTAAAGGCCTTTTTCAGCTTTACCCATGTGATGGGTTGTCTGCATCAACAAATCCTTCTGGTTGAGAAACGCAGACTCTTCTTTGAGGCTCTCCCAATTTAAGAAAGTTATTTTGGACATCCATTTGGTTAGATGTTATAGTATTTTATGAGCGGCATTTGCTACGAGATAGGATGACCTCAATTCTAGCAGCCGGTTACTATCGGTGCAAATGATTCCCTCGAAATTTGATTCCTCTTCTTGGCCTGATATCCCTTAGAGCAACTAGTCTAGCCTTATTCTTAGTACCCGCCATATTCAATCTGTCTTGACATTATAAATATTTTAATTTAATCAATGCACTTTATCTGGGTACACGGCACCAATTCCTATAATTCTAGTCTTTGAAAATTCATGAAATTTATTCTTGCATGCATCGATCCATGACGAGTCTCGGTCATTGCTTGTTTTTGAAGTTCTTTGGTATACTTAGAAGTTAGGAATGGCATCGATAAGTAACCACCACATGGCGTCAAGTTTGAGTTGCTTTCTCGTAGGAGACAGAACGAGAAGGATCGCTGATCCACGTTTGCTATAGGATGATTCTTAGTCCATTTAGCAAGGTGTTCAAATGGAGTGTGGGATTGTCTCACATTCGATGATGACCCTTGAGAAGTTGATTCTTCATGAGGAGATTCATTAAGTGGATCATCACGAAAGAGTGGTGTTTTTAGCGATTCTTCAAAACCTTGTGAAATGTTTGTAGATTGTTCTCGTTCTTGTGTTGATGGAGTACTTGATGATGGAAGATCCTGGATCATTAAGAAGTTGTCACAAGAGAATCAGCCTAAATCCACAGCTCGTTGTGCAGCAACTTCTTGAACTGGAGTAAATAACATTGGTGGAGGAGTGAAGTATCATCGAACATAGGTTGAAACAGTTTTACAATCATCTTTATTTGGTAGAATACAAGGTTGTTGAGAAACAGGGTTTGGAACAAGTCCTGAACTGGATGTTGCAGGAGTCATGCTTCGAAGTTCGGGTCCTGAACTGAATTGTTCAGAAGCCATTGCTGTCAGCTCATCAAATGTCACATTAATTGTTTTAATAATTTTTTGGGTTCTTTTGTTGTAGATTCTGAACGCTTTCTTTGCGGGTGCGTAACCAATGAAAATATCAATGTCAACTTTTGCATCTAATTTACCCAGGTCGTCATTGTCATTGGTAGGATAACAGAGTGCACCATGACATGAAAAAATGATAAATCCGGTTTTCTTATCCTGCATATGCTCATATGATGTTTTGTTGTATCGGCGGCGGGTCTATTGACGGTTTTGGGTGTAACGGCTTTGTGTTGATTGCTTGGCCATAAATTAATGGATTTTTTTAAGAAAATATTAACATTGTAGGAGAACTATCTTTAGAGTTTCGGTTTTGCCTTTCGACAACGCTGTTCTGCTGAGGAGTGCGAGCAACAGATGTTTGATGAGAGATGCCAACATTTTCATAAAATTCACGAAGTGTCTGATTGACAAATTTGGTTCTATTATTTGTTCGAACATTACGGACGGTGGCATTGAAACAAACTTGAATATTCTTGATGCATTTGATGATGGCATCAGGAGCTTCATCTTATGTCCTCAAAAATCTGACCCAAGTAAATCTTGAGTAATCGTCGACAATCACTAAGATATACCCTTTTCCGTTAATACTCGCCACACGCATCGGGCCACACAAATCTATATGAAAAAGATACAGATTCTCTTGGTTAGTGTCTTCAGCTTTGGGTTGATGGGAGGATTTCTTTCTTTTTCCTACCGCACATGCAGAACACAAATGATCTTTCTGAAATTTAAGTCTTGAAGTTCCTCGTGCAAGACCGTCTCTAGCTAGCTTATTAATAGTACCGAGGTTAAGATGTGATAACCGACGGTGCCATAACCAGCTCTTAGTCTTTGACGCTTTGGATAGAAGACAGATCGGAGATGTTTTAAGCATGTCGTCAAGAGAAATTGTGTACAAATTTGTGTCACGGGATCCGGAAAGTAGATCAACACCTTCTAAATTACGAATAAAACAAGTGTTTTTCCGAAATGCGACTTCAAGATCCCCGTCGTAAAATTAACCAACAGAAAACAAGTTATGTACAAGCCCCTCGACGTAGTATACCCTTAAGACAGTCGCATTTCCCAGATGATAGTCACCATACCCCATAATTCTTGCAATATGGCCATTCCCGAATCTAACTGTACCCAGAAATTTACTAACAAAGTTCATGAGCTAAGAGCGATTCCCTGTCATGTGTTTCGAACATCCAGAGTCCAGATACCAGAGAACAATCTGGACAACCTGTCATGACAAGAGAAGAAGACGATGGAATATCTGTAGCATTGGATCCCCAAGTATGATTGGGTTTCGAGTGGTTAGCATTCTTAGATTCTACAATCTTAGCTTTTTTACTCGAACCTACATTTTAAACATTTTTGGGTTTCCTGCTATAAACTTTAAGCTCTGGTTTTTGTGTTTCAACTGAGTGGGAAGTGGTGTTCTTAGGAGGCACTACGTTAGCTGAAGTTATCCTAGTTAAAGGGCACAAATTACCAACTATAGTGAAAGTTTTGCCTGTTGGTTTCCACTTAATCCCTACTTCAGTGAATACATGACCCGTAGGGCTCCAAATATTTTGTTATTTTATGTTTCTTAGCAGATTTAGCATGACTATTCACAGTTTTCACAAAATCAAGAAGACACTTATCATAAACATCATCAAACAAAGATTTCTTACAAGTAGCACAATTAAGATCAGAATTCGCATTTTACTTTGAATGCTTAACATCACAAATAGGTTCAACAACACGATTCTTTTTATTAACTTTCCTAGGTTGGGCTTCTACTTTATTCTCCATGTTCTTACTTGGTGTTTGCGAGATCCTATCATTCCTTTTATTGTCAGTAGGCTTTTGATGTGTCGTTGTGTGGTGTATATTTTATTGATTTAAGTTTTAAATTTATATTTTGCCGACTCAACCAAAAACAACACTTTAAAGGGCAGTGTACCCGATCGATAGTAGTTTCGTGGTAAGTAGGGTGTCGTTAAACTAAGAGCGAGGTTAATATTTATTAATAATTAATATCTTGGTTATTAATCAATGTTAATTTCTATTCTAATCCAATGTTAAACCTATGTCAGTCTAAATCTAGTTCTAATGGGAAACAAGGGGGTTTTTCAGCTAAGAGACTGGCACGGGTTTGGTCGGTGACTACAATCAATTCTAAGACACTGATTTACCACGCAAGATGATAGACAAAGATAAAAAGAGCAGCGAACCTTATATAAGAAAACTGTATTTGTCATTATTATCGCATATAGAACATTGTTTGTTTATTAAGTGCAAAATGATTTTCTCTCGATGTGGCATATCATTATTAAGACTTAGGCCGTTACATATCCTAGGACCTAGACACATAATTTTGTCACAATATAGCATCCGCTAAAGCATCAATTATTTGCTGATTTTAATCTATCTTATGGATTTAAAGCAATGGGTTGTTCTTGTTAATCCCTAGTTGAGACTTTACCCACTACTGCCTTTAATGGCAATCTATACACTAGTAGTCCACTTGTCCAACTATCCAATGGAATCAGAACATTATTTTTTGAATTATCTAGGTCACAATGCGAGTCAAACACGATCATTAAACCATCGGTAATATCCAATTAAACTGTTAAGCTGAAGCGTATCCTAGACACAGACTTAGAAGGACAATACTTGTGTAACTATTATTCTAGATGTATAAATTACTATATAGAGAGTTATCCTGGACTCTAGATCCACTTGGTCCACTTTGCTAGATCCATTTGAATGATAGGTCGCATTCAAATTGCGTAAACAGTATAATTGGATAAGCATAAACAAAGCACTAAACACTAAATCAGAAAATCGATATAAACAAATACCAAACATTTAGATCTGCATAATTAAGGCTAATACCCCGAAAGGTATTAGCCTTCAAACTCTAAATAAATACTAGAGTAATAAATTTAGCCAGGTAAATAACCGAGTTAACGATGAACCAAAAAACTAAACGATTACTAAAGTATATGGAATTAAACGATGTCTCCTATGGAATTGAATACGTTGCTCGAACTCTTCTGCTCTTTTTCTCCAAAATCGACTTTTGTGGTTTAGGTATCGAGAATATGATTTAGCGCACTTAAAACTTGTTTTTGAGTTTTCTATTTATAAGGTCTGGAAGTCGATTGGATACGGTGTATCCATGTATTGGATACGGCGTATTGGGGATTTTAATAGAGTAGGACCTCGTTTTGATATATTTCCAGAATATTATATTTGATTCATATCTTGAATATGGCGTATTGAGTCCTCAGGATATGGCGTATTGATCTTCATTCCTTTTGTGGTCTTTGGTGAGTGCAGGCACGGATAGTCGTATCTTCCTTGATAGATACGGCGTATTGGTCTTCAGAACAATAATCTTCAAATTATCTTCAAACTTAAGCTCACAGATGGCGCATTTTGCTATAGTTTCACCATTTACTCCTTAATTACTGAAATTCTCAAATATAACGATTAAAGTAACAATTCTTAGACAATAACTATACAAAATGGGTTAATTATAACATGGATAAAGGATGCTATAAAATAGACGTTATTTGATGTCATCAAATATCCCCCAACTTGAATCCTACTTGTCCTCAAGTAGCCTTTAGAAGTTTATAAAAATGTATCTTAAGGATATTTTCTGTTAAAGCACTTATTCGATCTATTACAAGTACACAACCAAACACCTCACGAAATAGGAATATGAAAAAACACACAATTATACTATTATCTATGTGGGTAACTTGTAAACTAATTCGCTCAATGCTCACGGTCGTGCACGCGGTCGTATTCTATCATAAGCTTGGCAAGGATACATCAATCTCCACCACTAAAGCCAAGGAGTAACAAGTTTATAAAGGTAAATATGTGTTTTTTTGTATGGAAAGGCGTACGGTTTGATCATTCTACAATCTTTCACCAAAAGTACCACTCAAACAAGGTAGCTAAAGCGTACATACACACCCGGAACGCCGGATAGACATGTGTGTTCAGATCACATCCCCATCGAATTTAACCAACGGTTTAAGTTGAAGAATGATTAGGGTGGAAACTTATAACTTTCAACAAAAGTCGTTAAACCACGGGCAGCTAAGACATGCATACATGGCTGTTTGTAACGTCGGATAGACAGCTATGCTCGAAAAAATTGCGCTCATTCGCGTTAAAAACCTGCGGCCTAATCATCAGGTTGAGAGGGAAGTAAATGTTGTTAAATAAAAATCAAGGAAACAAATAGATTTAAGATTAAGTTACAAGTTGATATACACTTATTTCTGACCCGTTACCATGATTAAAGACCAAACTATTTACACGTTTCTCTTGATCATAGATCAAAAACAACAACCTAAGTTGGCGTTCCCATAACGGTCAACTTCCCAATCTTCCTAAAACTTTACATACTCTACAAGGCAAGTGGCGATATTTGCCACTTTGTACAATACTCTACATCATTGATATTTAGACGTATCAACGAATAATCGATCCTTCGTATAATTCATTCGGTAATGCTTTTTGCGAAACGATTATCTTCAAACTTTCCTTCTCTTTTTTTTGCGAATTTTCTATTTTTTCGATTTTTTTTTAATAATACTTCAAATCTCGGTGTAGTTTCACCATCTTCACCATTCATAAATAATTCCGGATAAATTCTTCGACTAATTTCTTCGTTCTTCGGTTTTCCTCCTATAATTGTGTCGTAGTAAAATCACATGAGCTTTGACTACTAAATATACATTCCTTTTGCTATGTGTAAATTGTTCCAACCCTCAACAAAGATAGAAAATGGCACAAGACTCGAGACAATACAAAAACTTTACACTTTAAGCAACTATTAATCTAACAGGGTAGGTTAGGTGTAAGGCTGTATGAAAGATAGTGTGTAAATTCCTAAAGGTTGGCTCTTAGGGTTGTTCTAGTGGATCATTCACTCTAAAGATGAAGAGTGCAGGTTTTTAAAGGGTGGTTAACTAACCGGTGTAGTTGTTAATAAACAACTTGTAAAGGCATTTGGTTTGTTAATCCTTAAAAGATTTAACCAATTTAAACAAGTTACTCAATTAAATCCATAAGAGTCATCTTATTATTTACACAATTAATATAAATTAATTAATATAAATTAATTAATTATATTTATTGAATCCAAACGCTATCGTGTGCGTCTCCAAAGGCCCGAGTCGCATTCCGGACATATATTATTTACGTGTACATTCTTTCATAATCTTCTGTAAAAAACATGTGTTGCACGAGTGGCGAGCCCATCCGTGATCTTTCGTTAACTGCACAACTTCAGGTTGAAGTTTTTGCAAATCGGTTATCTTTGGTTAACTGCACAGTTTCAGGTTGAAGTTTTTGCTAATCGGTTATCTTTGGTTAACTGCACAGCTTCAGGTTGAAGTTTTTGCTAATCGGTTATTTGTTTCTTGTAATTACTTTACTCTTAAAATTCTGAACCCATTGCTCAATAAGCAAACTTTTGTAAAGTCACAAATGAAAAAAAATTGAGAACTCAAATAATTTATTGCTTTCAGGATCATCTAATGATATTTTGCTATACCATAAGAAGATACCATATTTTGCTACTGCACAGTTTCAGGTTAAAGTTTTTGCTAATCGGTTATCTTTGGTTAACTGCACAGCTTCAGGTTGAAGTTTTTGCTAATCGGTTATTTGTTTCTTGTAACTACTTTACTCTTAAAATTCTGAACCCATTGCTCAATAAGCAAACTTTTGTAAAGTCACAAATGAAAAAAAATTGAGAACTCAAATAATTTATTGCTTTCAGGATCATCTAATGATATCTTGCTATACCATAAGAAGATACCATATACAACAACTTGATACTATTACCAATTTATATGAGTTGTGTACATTAGACCATATAAAGAAGCAGAATTTCTTGTTTTGTCCAATGTGGGACTGATAGCTCAAAATAAAAGCTAATGGTGTCTCTTAATAAAAAAAGACAATAGTTAGTCGTTTCATATTATATAAAGACATTTTTATAGCACAAATAGTCCCTAAAGGTTCATTTCCAGTTTTCATTACATGACATAATAATATTGTCTATAATAAGAAATTTTATTCGCTTTATGTGGAAAAACATTTAACATGAATGACTGTGGATTGTAGAGACCATGTGTGTAGATGCCACAACAGACCAAAATGTTTATCAATTGCTATCAAGAAAACTCATTGCTCGAGTAAGGTGGAACATGTTTATTTATCAATTTACGGTCCAATCTTTCATAAGGTGGATGGGTAATCTAAGTGTAGAACTATAGATTGACATATTTGGCTTTAGTTTTGGACTTGTTACTCAACTTGCTAAAGTATAAGACAACCAGAAAGTTGAAAATTCATGCAAACTTTCAAAATAAAAATTCTGAACCATTGCTCAGCTTGCTAAATTTTATAAAAATGACAAAAAAACCAAAGAATTCATATACATCATTGCTATCAAGTTCCTACCTTGTAGTTACCCTACCCGGTTGAAATATCAAATGCAACAGCATTGTTCTAATCTCGATTTATATAAATAAACATCACAGAATATAAACAAGCAAAATTTCTTTTCTTAGCCCAATGTGGGACTAAATGCTTAAAACAAACAATAAAGAGTTGCTTAATAAATTAAGGAGATACTAGGTTGTGTTTAGATGGAGAAATTTTTTTCTAATTTTGTGTTTTCAAATTTGTAAAAAAAAGGAGATTTACTTCTCACAAAACATAAAAAACGCGTTCATGTGATGCTATTTTCCATTCTCAAGAAAACAAGGGGGCTACAAACAAAACAAGGAAAACAAATAAAATTTGTTTTATTGTTTATCTTGTTAAGTTGGGAAATGCATGTTTTGTGTTTTGTAGAGAATTTTGTTGGAAAACAATGATTTGAACGTGATCTCTGTTTTTATTGTTTTCCACATAACATTTTGTGGAAAAAAAAGATGTTTTCCTCAACTAAACGCAAGCTAAGTCACTATATTTAGAATAATATTTTTATAGAATCAATAGTCCCTAAAAGACTATTCCCAATTATCAAAAGCAGAAGAATTTTTGTCCGCTTCGTGTGAAAAAAACATGTAACATGAATGAGTGAATGACTGTGGATGGCAGAGACCGTATGTGCCTATACTACAACTGCCAAGATGTATATCAATGGCTATCAAGAAGACTCATTGTTCCAATAAAAATGTATAAACCTTTGATGTTTTGGCAATCATAACTAAACTAAGACTTATACTAAGAAGTTCCAAAACACTAATTAGCTAAAAAATGATGCGCGGATGCTTGTAATTTCTAATATCAATACCAACAATTTCAGTGTCTACGAGTTACCATAAAGGTCACTTCAACTGTCAAACAATGTTGCAGACTGCAGAAGAGCCAAAATAATACTAATAAAAAACGAACACAGGTGTTTCCTATACTAAAGCTTCACATATGCGACTAATAAGCAAACCACCATATGAGCTGAGCAACTCACTCAACGGTTGAAGAGTTTCATTTGAAAACCAGGATACGAAAGCACATGTTTTCTTAATTACCAAATGTTCTGGAGTCTGCATGTCTACACAATTCAAATATGTATCATGTTTATATTTTTGTATCATCTGACAATTTACATTATGTATAAAATTATTAGTTACTCAAAATTACAACTCTAGAAGGAATGAAACCAAGTTCCTACGCAATTAAAGTTTACACCAATCTAAGTCAGAATCCTAACTTTTTATCTACACCAATTACAATTGACTTGAATTTCTGGTCAAAGTCTCGATCATCTTTTCACTAACGAACAACCCATTTTCAAGAACCCAATCTTCAATCATAACTTGTAAATTAACAGCTTGATCAGCAGGCACAAGATGACCACTACCAAACACCACCTCATTCCTCAAATTACCATGTTTTTAACATAGCCTGCAACTTGACCGTTCACCACCCACACTTCCCTCTTTAACACCATCACATTGACCAAATACTCCATCACATACCTTACACTTTTCATCAAGTCTTCATGTAACGCGGACCACACAACCTGACTACATGCTTCATAAACTAAGGACTCGTTGGCTTTTAAGGTTTTCTTGATCTCATTATCTAATAAAAAGCTAGTCACTTTAGTCGTTTGGTAAGATGTTGGTCTTCTACTCTTCAATAATCCTACTACAATATTGCTAATCCTAACATGTCTTAAATCTTCGTTCTTGTGTTTGTTGCACGAGCCCATTTGTGATATTTTCTTAATCTAACTACTTCGAGTTGAAGGGTGTCCGCGCGTATTTGTAGAGCTACATGCTTATAAACTTCTTTTTATATAAACTTAGAGAAACATTGTAATAAAAAATTTATGTAATCATATACTAGTATTACCCATTAACTAAATCAGACAAAAAGTGATAGCATATCCAACGAGTTTCATACAACGTCATAAGTAAATATCTTGGACCTATTACTTGCTAAACTTTGTAAAATCACCAAGAAGTTGAAAACTCATGGAAACATTCAAAAGTAAAATTTTGAACCTAATGCTCAACTCGTTAAATTTTGTTAAATGACAAAAAAGTAAGAATTCATCCGCATTTATTTCACTTGCAACAACATAGTACTAATCAAGGTTTTCAAGATCGGGATCCTACCCAGGATCGTTTTCGTCTTTTCAAGATCGAGATCGTAAAGTCAGATCGGGATCGTAAGATCCCACTGTAATTTCATTCTCTTAATAGTCTTTGTAATATTATACAAATCTATAAATTATTATATATTATAAACACAAAATTATATAAATGTTTCATAGAAATGTTGTCCTAAACTATGATTACGAAATGGTTAAGAAGATTAACATGTTGTTTTTTATATTCTACGAAACACAACCCATAATTTTGTAGTTCTTTAGTTTTTGGTTCGAGAAAAGTAAGATCGGACCGGAGTAGATCTTAAGATCCTATGGTCAAGATCGGGATCCTAGAAGATCTTAAGCATACAAAGATCTTATGTAGGATCCAGATCGTTTTTGCTTTGCAGTATCGTAAAATCGTAAGATCCTAAGATCAGGATCGGAATCTTAACAACCATACTACTAATCTCAATTTATAACATCATGGAATATAACTAGGCTAGGCAAAATTTCATTTCTTTTTACAATGTGGGACTAAATGCTTAAAACAAAAACTAAAGAATTGCTTAATAAAGCAGATATTAAGTCACTATATTCAGAATAACATTTTTATAAAATGAATATTCATTTCCAATTTTCAAAAACGAGAAGAAATTTTGTCTTCCTCAAGTGAAAAATCATTCTCTTTAATATTTGTCCTCAAACACTATGTTTATTCACTCGATTTTACATCATCAATCAAACTCCATGATGTTCATTCACTTTAGAATTGAACGTACGCAATAACATGGTAATCGATAAATCCCTAAATATATTGATATAATGTGTAACACGTGTTTTTGGGCTTGTACTAATAACATCAATTCGATTCTTGGAACTTCAGCGACAATCACGTAAACTTTTCTATCTGTTTAGTTTGTGTTTCTGTTATATATAAACTAGTTATTAACGCACACATACACAAAGTTGTTGACTAAGATTTTCTATAAAGTTATGTAAAAGATTTTGTACTTACGGTTAAAACATAAAATAGTCGCACATGCGGGTTTGTACGTACATCAAAATTTCATTAAGTAATAATGTGGATTATTATTTTGTATATATATTTGTTAGACAAAGTGCTAGACTTTATTTAACTGACGTTGTGTTGGCGGGTTTGATGTTGTTTAGATTTAATTTTTGATATCATGTTATAAACATTATGTGTGTTTAATAACATGTAATGACCTTTGAAAAATGTTATTCTGGATAAAAATCCTTATTAAACTTTTAAAGCGGAATATACATGTGGCGTTGCTATATGTACAATCTCGTGTATTTATTTTCATCTCAAGTAACCATGAGGTCGTGCCTTCACTTTGATATTTATATTCATGTTAATAATACTTTTAACCGTGTTAAATTCGTGTACATATAAGTTAAACTTATAAAAAGAAATAACACGAGTAGTTATTGATCGCCATTGATATAAAAATTAATATTCTAGATCTCCTTACTCAATTTCATAAAAAAATAGCACGAATGGTTCGTATATGTATAGGAGATGTATCCACTCAGGGCCTGATTTGAGCATGTGCGGGGTGGTTGACCGCACATGGCCTCAAATTTTATAGGGGCATCATGATAATAGACACGTATGTACATTAAGTTCGACTTCGAGCATAAATTTTACTACTGTGTGTTCCGAAACATGATATACTTTGATCTATACATAAAGTAAAATGAAAAAGTTTTAGTTTCAAGAGATCTTAAACATGATGCATAACGAAGAAGAAGATAAATTTATAGTTTTTGCACTTTACACCCTTTAAGTTATGTAGTATTGTCACTATTCTTTTATAGTAACAATTATTTTCTAGCTAGTGTAAAATGGTTTACAAATATGACAGTTTTAACCCTCAAGTTTGATAATATAATTAAAGGTTAGTATGATAGGTTTGTGTATTTACAAAAATTATCTGATTTACTATCCAAAATTGTTTCAAGCGTGGACCAAGTTTTTTAAAGTTTCCAGTTTGACGTTTTGTTTTCATTTTTGTAAGATTTTTGGAAACTTAATTAAAGCAATACCTTGCTTCTTCTTTTAGTTAATAACTAGACGAATATCCGCGCATAGCTGCGGAAATTCTTAACAGCAGATAATTAACGATACACGTTATTATGGTAAGTGTAACATTCAAAATAGAACGTGAAATGATCAAAATATAATTGCAGACGCATGTAACATGAAACAATAATCGATGTGTAATTAAAATCTCGAGGAATTATAGTAACATTATTAAGTTACCTTTCACATGTTTCAATCAAAATAAATTGTTAGTAAAATAAGACTTTCAAAATAATATATGTTTCAATCATAATAAATGCATTTTTATTACTTAATGATCATATCAAATCAGGGTTCTAAATAGCGCCGCTATAGCGCGCTATAACGACGCCATAACGCGAGGCGTAGCCTCCACGTTACGAAACAGGCCAAGGCGTCGTCTTTAGGCGTGGCGTGTAATAAAGCGTGATAAGGCGTGATATAGCGCGCTATAGGGTAAGACGTGGCGCCTTTTTTTGAAGCTTTTAAAAGATTTATTTATTTTTTGAATTTTTTATGATATTTATTGAACTTGAGCTTATTTACAAGTATATATAATTTGGGTTGCATGAGATTCGGGCTTAGTAAGTCTATAACTCAATTTTAAGTCTAGTAGCTAACTACTATTGACCACTCAATAAATATTTTTTGCCGCTTTGAGTCACGCCTTAAAAACGCTATGACGCAACGCCTCACGCTAAAGCTTGAGGCTTGGCTATGCCGTTACGTCACACTTCACGCTATTTATAACAAATATACCAAAATAAAAATAAAAAAATAGAAACATAATAAATACAAATTTGTCACACTTTATTACCATTTCAATGAACAAAATTCAACTTACTACCATAGTTTTCAATCGTCCAGCTTTGTATTTTATTGATTAAATAGTTTTTTAAGATAAATTAAGTTTTTCACTCATTTAATATTTCAAATAATTCAAATTCATATCACACCAAAATTCAAAGTTGATCAATATTCAAGATTCTCAAGTTGACTATGACACAATACAATAAATATTCGAGTAAATAAACACAGTTTTTAATATTTATACAACAAAATGACAACACTTCTAACAAAATATAGACATAATTTAAATGCCAACCAACTACAACATTATTAAGAAAAAATCAACAAATTATAAGAAACAATTAATAACAAAGTTACAACAAATTTAGGTAACTTCATAAATAAAACTTATAAGCAAACAAAACAATATATTCAAACAAATTTACACAAATAAAATTTTCAGTAAAATTTATACAAAAAAAATTAATAACAAATTTTTTAAAAGAACCATAGAGGATTCCGGCAATGCAGCGGGTTCAACATAAATACCGGCAAGACTGTGTCCAAAGATTTCGGTGAGCCAATAATTCCGGCGAGCAAAGATTCCGACGATCAAAGATTCCGGCTAGCAAAGATTCCGACGGCACCTGTAAAAAATGTTATAACATAAACAGGTCCAGTGGTGGTGGGGTGGCAGCCGACGGTGGTGTTGTGTTTTTTTAAGAGAGAGAGAGAGAGAGAGATGGATTGTGGTGTTGTGTGTTTTTTAAAAGAGAGATAATGAGAAAATGAGATATGAATGTGGGTTTATAATGGACTCGAACAACTTTACTTTTCAACTTTCAATAATTCAACATTTGACCAAATTAACAATCATCATTAATGGTATTAAAAAGTTTCCATAATATGCGTATGCGCACAACTGTTATATGCGTGTACAACTGTTATATGCGTTTGAAGTATTAATTGATTAAGAAATTCAGTTTTAAGCATTTGGGGCAAAATGCTTTATATGTAGTATAGATAACCTTTACGAATTTTCTTGTGTTTAAGAAACGTACATTATAATGGTCGTATAGGGCCTCCAAAAACAACGGAACGGCCCTGTATCCACTTATGCCGGATTTAAAACCACGGTGATTAATAAAAAAAACCATTTTCAAATTAAATATTTTGAATATACTACCAGCTCCTTAAAATTTCACTCAACTCATCAATATTCATGAGATGAAAATTTTCAAATCATACTTTATTGAGTATTATTCTTTTTTTGGTGCAAGGTGAACATTTCATTAATAAACAATGATTACAAATGATAAACAACATACCAGACATACCTGGCTTATACAAACTATAACCAGTACTATCCAAGAACCTATATATTGAACAACAAAGAAAGAAATCTGTCAAAACAACCAAAACTTTCCCTCTATTTCTACCCATACAGAGAAATAGAGATGGATTAGCCATGGAAGCTAACCCACATGTTCACCTATAAGCACCAATACCATAGTCTCACAACTACATTTCCACAACTCTAATCAGGGTATACCATTCAACCTGCAACCAAAATGGCATAACCTGAAATTAGAGAGGGCATCATTGTGCAGACTATAGCCCCATTCACAATCACATGAAGGGCTCTTCCATTATAGCTACATTTCCTGCAAGCAGGCATCACTATAACAGAAACACCCACCTTCATGGATAACCCTCCTATCCTCCTTTGATTAGAGGTGCATTAGTCCCAGAGATGTTCTGAACTAATCAGACCCCCAATCCACCCAGACCATTCATCACCACAATGGAGACAACCTACCTTATGGTACATCAACCTGTGCAGGAATCCAGTGACTACGTTTTCTTAGCAAACCCACCCAAGGCCATCTGCTAAAACCAACATAGCCAAGGACCCCTACCGAGGACAACTCCAAGATACTAGGATTCATCCATTGTAATGGTCTGCAGAATATCAGTTATATGATAGGATTGTTGAAACCATCCTTCATATTAATGGAGATTTATCATGCTATTGAGGAAATTATCAAACTGCAGCTTCTCAACTTGAAGGTATGATTTTTTTATTTTTTTTATTTTTATTTTTTTTCGATTTGCAGCCACAGATCCACACTCCTGACTTGAATTGTATGATTTTTTTATTTTTTTTTGTTTTCGATTTGGTTTTTTTTAACTTGTGCCTCAAGAGCACAAGTTAAAGAGGAGCCTACAACATATGTGTCCTTTTTTTAATTGCCAATAGTCATTGAGTGGTTCTCATATCAGGTCTCACAACCACTGACTAACCATTAAAAAGATGACACGCAGTCTGTAAAACTTCATTAACATGTACCCCTATTTCACAAGTTAGAAAAATCCTTTTGATTTTTACTTTGTTTATGTTTATGGTAATCCAAATTGTTGATCTTTCCCCTTGTGTCTTGGGAATGAAAAACTACGCTATTTCTAATGAAAACCAAAATTTGCTACATCCTGATATTATGAAATTCATAAATTTGTCTTCTAGTAAAAATTTACAAAATCGTTAACTTTTAGATTAATGATTAGTCATAAGTAAAAGAGAATATTGTATCCTCAAATGAAATCTTTATCAACTAAACACTAGAACATATAGCAAGTCGTGTAAATTTAAAACTTACTCAAAATGGGATCTTCCGGTTGTTACCAAACAAAGTGTTGTGCTTTAAAAGGATAAGTAAGTGGTACTTAAAAAAGCAAAAAAAGCAAAAATAAATTTAAGCCAATGGATAATATTTTATAATTTGTTTAAAAGTTATGTTTTGAGATGACATATATTAGAATCTAAAGTTAAAGAGGTTAACATAAACAATCTGATTATATAACAAATCTGAAGTAATATTAGGAGCATTTTGGCATACAAAATTATTAGAACATTACACTTACCTTTTAGCTAAGACATAAGCGTTGTTTGATAGACTAAATTATCAAAGATTTAAAAAACAATCTTAAGTAATTTTTTAAAAGTAAAATTGA
>BQNB010058961.1:5392-37539 GCA_026074375.1 Tanacetum coccineum | reverse complement strand
AAAACCATGCTTCCTTTACTCACTTTGGATGACATAAAAACAAATATGATGTTCTTTCTTTCTTCCCTGGTTGTTGACACAGCCCTCAAAAACAAAGAAACCCAAACCAACTTGTTAGCCAAATAACACAAACCCCATCTAAGATATAACTATCAAAGAACCTCTAACTCATCTCATAAGTTACCGAATCACTCTCATAGACATCTCGGTCCATAATTTGTTTTCTATCCCTGGTTTCAATCATAAATCATTCGCAACAAAACTAACTAACCACTCTAAATCTCGCTAAGCATAGGAAACCAAAGGGAGATGCGACACAATCTCGAGTTCACGTTAAGCTTAGCACGAGTTTCTTAACATGGTTCATGTTCGAATGGAGTTCTCGCTCGTGATCACGACCATGCATCTCTGTAGGTTTACGTTGATATGTTCAAGCTTCTTGTTCGGGTTGGCTTTGCGGTAAGAATTGGTTTTTTCGACGTGTACCATACGCTTTTTCGATGAGTTGAGTTCTAGGAGACTTTCCGACGATACACGTTTTTCTAGCCTTGTTCCATTATCCAACGAGTTTTGTGCATATTCTGGAAAGGTAATCTTCATCGAGACGTTATATTTCATTAGATTTTGTTTCGTTCCGTTCTTTTCTCTTCTAATAAATACTAAAACAAACTGTTCATTCATCTCTATTTATTCTAACGAAACTTCTATATGTTCCCGCGAGCGATGCGCACATCATTTCCCGCGAGTTCATAAACGCGAAGGACGTGAGATTTTATGTTTGTTCGTACAACAACATCATGGTAACAATACTTGTCTTTGTATTATTTCATTTGGTTAAGAACATGGCACTCTTTAACAATATAAACATGGGACTCTCTAACAAGGTTAAGTTGAAGAAGATGAAAATTTAATAAATGGAGATAAAAAAGAAATGTAAATGATATATGAAACAAAAGTGGTGGCTGTTTCATCCGTACATACGCATACAACTCGTGAATAATGGTTGTTTCAAAATTAATTTACTAAACAGCCCTCAATGTTTTGCTATTTGGCAAGTTAGCCCTTACACTTTGAGTTAATGACATGTAATTTAATATATAAAATCAATTAAAGGAATAGAAGAAAAGGGGGGCATGCATGTACAACTCTATCGTACATGTATAGGAATATTTTTGCAACATTTTCATTTTGGACCCTAAACATTAAACTATTGGCGACTTTAGCCCATACAATTTGCAAATAAACTATCTTGTTTGAACAGGTTTATGAGATTTTATTTATAGACTTCACTGGTAGATAAAACGTAAAGTATACGAAGGATTTTAAATATATGTATAAAGTATAAAATTTATGTACGGGACAATGTAGGGTCTAGTCAAATGAAAGTGCAGTCGTTGGACTAGAAAACTAAGAAGTGAATGTTACTAGTCATTATAGACGATATGTCTATTAATTATTAGTGTTACTACTTAATGGTTAGGTGGTCGAGCATTGTGGCGTAGGATATGACTCGAGAAATAGCTAATGACCTTAAGGTGAGTTTATAGCCCCTCTTTCACTTGTTTTACAATTATTTTATAAATCTCGGGGGAGAATACATGCTCATTACAACTTGTTTACATACTCATACTCATTTACAACTCGGTTACTTGATTTATATCATACTCTCTTTCTACTTATGGATTTAATTATTTAACGCTATTTATGAATACAATGGTTATCTTTTCATTGGACACAAGTATTTCTGGTTATCATCTCATGTTTACGTGTTGCCTAAGTAGCGATTAAACCACTCAATGCCCGAAACTATCATGAACTGTTAATTACGGATTGTAAGTGTGAATGTTATAAATAGATCTATTGGGACTAATTATCCCTATCCGGGTGAGTAGCGCTCACTGTGCCGGTGTACAGGACAACGGGTATATATCATGTCAATTTCATTTGGTGTCTTGGTCAGACACCGGTAGGGCAGAAATACATTGGGCATATTATATGCTACATAAATTAGCTTCAGTGTCATGAGCTTAGCGCAACAGTAGATACATTTTATGTGATACTGTATTTGTTATAGTAGTCATACATTTTAGAAATCTTGTGGTCCACACTACTTTGTTGAACATTACTGGTTATTAAATATTTTTCATTATACTGCGGTGAAGCAGTAGACACTATACTCTTTTGAATTCAATATTTACATTTACAAAAATTTTTGAACTCACCAACTTTATGTTGACATTTTTAAGCATGTTTTTCTCAGGTGGATTAGATGCTTGGATTACTTGATGTGCATTGGGGTCTAAATTGACAAGATTTCATTCATGGATTTCTACTTACATTCAAATGATCAAATCTCGTTGTATTGTTTTCAAGCTTTTTATTGTGATGAAATTATGGGACGAATGTTATATTAATTTCAAGAAAATCAACGAGATTATTTTCAAATGACACATTTAGAGGTCGTTCTCTTGTATCTTGTGCTGTTGTATTATGAAGTAACACTCCCGGACATATTTCCGCTGCGACTCATTTTTGGGGGTGTTACAGATTGGTATCAGAGCACTGGTTATAGAGAACTAGGTTGCATATTTTACCCTAGACTATAACCGTTTTCACAAACATTGCATCACATCAAACATTTTCAAAGTGCATACACACTACTTGCTTAGGTTACTTGTTACTTTAGGGGCTTTACATGAATACCATATATATAATAGTATGCTTGCATTCCTTTGGTATTTATCGTACGTTTATTTATATGAGAGTAAATTATATAAAGACTAGAACATTTCTTAAGACATTGTGAGTTGCACAATGGTCTCTTTTATACCTCAGACATTGTGAGTTACACAATGGTCTCATTTTACTTCTTAGACATTGTGAGTTGCACAATGGTCTCACTTTGGTTCTCAGACATTGTAAGTTAAACAATGGTCTCTAAGAATATATTTTTTTTTCATAACTTTATACAATATTGTATTACGCGAAAACCCGTCAAAATACAAAAATTTTGTTTACAAGAGGGGGGTTATTATGATCTAAGTATTTACAAGTCTTGAAGGGGGGGACTTGTAATATAAGGGATTGATATGATAATTTGTTATGTTACAAAAAACCGTCTCAGTTCTGTTTAATGAGAATATGCATGAAATCTAGTTTTACAAGTCTTGTTTAGGGCAGGACTTATAATAGGAGGATTTGATGTGCTAATTGCTATGTTGACTCATACATTGAGACCTTTATCTTATTTTTCATAACGATCTATCATCAATTATTTTGAGCGCTATGCGGATCTCTGATTGTTTTACTCTCCGTCTCGAAGACGAGTTTTAGCACTGTCCAATTACTCATTAGGCAACATGAATTGTCCATGTTATCATTCCCTTGAAGGATATGGGGTAGGTATTGCATCGGAAATTATTAAGGTGGATGATTATAATTCTATTTTATTTAGAAAGGATGGACGATTTTCATTTAATATAAATAAATTATGATTCAGAACCCATAAGTTTTATCATTTCTTACTTACATAAATTTGGACGCTTCTTTATGTAAATAAAGAATTATAAATGAGTGGGCTTAATGGTATCCAATATGAGACGAGTATGAACTTGAACCCAATAATCACCGAAATTCGTTAAAAGAATATTAGAACACAATGGTTGGGTGTTTACCATTCAAATCGAAAACCTCTAAAGGGCCGTCGCTTGGAGCTAAATGATCTTCATTCGTTAAGTTATTATTTTGCCATTTCAAAAATCCTTGCGATCAGAACTGTCTGTGGTGCTGTAATCATTTCTCATTTTCATGTCATTGTACAACACTATACTGATCATAGTTTATTTTCTGTCGATACGCGTTTCCTTTTTAATATGTTACTTTTAAGCTAATTGCGTAGACTAAATTAATCAAGTGAATCTTAAACGGTCACCCAATAAATTAACGGTTTACATCAACCAAGTACGTAATATTATTTAGGAAGATAATTATGTTACTTTGCGTATTTTATTTTTATTGGTCACGTAAAAGGGTTACGTTTCGCGATAAATACATTTGGACGCACCCCGGAAATACCTAGAATAACCTAGATCAAAGCCACTCCCCACTTACTTTCTTACACAAAATTAATCAATTTGATGTCATGTGGTCCTCTATAATCCGAAATATGCCTAATAGGAAGTCACCAAAACTTTGCTAAGGATCTAAACGACTAGTCCATCACCTAACTAATTAAGACTGTCTAATTTGTCTTACTAATTATTACCAAGTTTTTATTTACCCACTTTTCTTTGCCTTGATCCCCTAGCCACGGTTAAAACCCTCACAACCACACAAACCATAATTGATTTCCTAGCTAAGCAAATTCTTGTACAAATTAGCTCATTAAAGCTGTGTACTTTATGGTGGTTTAGCAAAAACATGAGTGATTAACTTGAAGCCCTAAAACCGCCCCTCTCGCGGGTTTTGGTTTTGTTTATGTGATAGGAAGTTAACTAAGCTTATGCCTATAATACATACTCACAACTACACTTAATACATTTTCCAAACTCTCAATACTCTCACTAAGAAGACCCTTTTCTTTTTCTCCTATCATCGGGTTACAATATAAACGAGCATCACGAACCCCGTTGGTCACTAAAGGTTTGAGAAAACTTTAAGTACGTATAAGGTTGTCAAGACTTTCACACGAGCTAGAGACTGGGAATGCGAGCTTTGAAGGCTTAGGGTAACATACGTTTTAAGTATAAGGGTATCGGGTTGTTCTCGATTAAACCCAAGATGCTAGGGACTATTGTAAGCATTCTAGGTTCTAGTTATTCTTTCTACTCTCATATCTTATTTGATTCTCGTTGCGCTTATATTTCGAGTTTAAAACTCAAGATTTCATGAAACATGCATGGTTCGACACATGCATGGTTCACACACACTTTCTTGTCACAAAACAACCTTGTGTGGTGCCATACATAAATAACTACCGTTAATACTATTTGTTGTAAAACTTGACGTGGTAGTGTGCAACTTGTATAGACGTTACTGAGCGATTGCCTGTCGGGTCGCGCTTTGAAATGTTAACACGGTTGTTTTGGAGCTAAGACGTTAATGAAACTACGCGTTACTAGTAAACTTTGGCCAATGACAACAAAAAGGCTATCACCAAACGGGCTCTATCGAGCCAACAAGGCCAACGAGAGGTTATTGATAAGCGCGGTTATTAATAAGCCACTCCGGGGTTTAATCATAATGGAAAGTGCTCATTTTGTTCACATAGGGCTCCGTCTTATTAGAAACCCAACCAAAACCCTTTAAGGTTACTAGCCCATTGCGAGGCCCAAGTGAGCCATACAAGTACAATAAGCTCTAACTGGCTTAGCGTAGTTTGCACAAATTTTACAGTTAAAGAGCTTATTAGATCATAATAATGTTAATGGACCAAGCCCTAAACCCTGAAAGATTAAGGCTCACAACGGCCAATAGGTAAAGCGGGTTATTAGTTCATCGAATATGCAAAATAAGCAGCCGACTCCTAAGGTTATTGACCTATTTTGCTCAATGGACCCGAATAACAACGATACTCTAGAAACCTTAACGGCCCTAGACCGGCCAACAGAAATTCTTAACTAGCTTATTAGCTTATTTGGAAATAAGACGACTACAAACGTTGTTGAGTTTAATATGCCTGGAAAAGGTACTCGCAAAGATGTAACCTTAAGGGTGTTTGTTGATGTGAGCTATTGGGCTTACGGGCCAATACGACTCAAAATAAGCTCACTAGATCCTCAAGCTTTATTTCAGCTTAACAGACCTACTGTGTTATTGGAGACATTGACTTATTAAAACTATAACGGGACTCTAAAAAGCTAAATGGACCTTAACGGGCCCAATTAGGCCCGTTAAGCCAAAAATAAGCTCGATGAGCTTATTTAAAAACCAAAACGCTTTTATAACTTAAATGAGCTTAACAACGAGAAATGACAATGTTGAAGTTTATTTGGCAAGCTAATATGAAACTTTGCAAGTCAAAGGGCTAATATGTGTAATTCCGACACATAAGGGGTTAACTTGTATTTTTCGAAATACAATAATCCAGGACTGTTTTTTGAACATTGTTGCCACTTAGGGATTGAGTCGTTATATGAGGGAATTAAATTGCAATTTCGTAAACTTGATAGGACCCACTTATGTAATTAATGAACTCGGGGGTTTTAAAATGTAAATAAAGTATTACTAATAAACCCAGGGGGCTTGACTGATTGTATTTATAAGGACCCTAAGGGACATTTGTGAACAAAACTAAACTTAAGAAGCATAACCTACATGGCTCGAAATTAAGATTATTCGGGACATTGAACGGGTTTAATAACAAGTTAATAAATAAGTATATTTATTAATAATGATTTCACGTTTCTCGGGAACCATCGGAATTATAACATGAATGATTTGTGCGTACACACATGTGATCACGTATATATAAATTAAAAATTAAAAACATTGGGGGGGATTTAGTTTATACCAATGGAGTCGACGTTAGCTTAAATATGTAAATAGACTCTGACCGTACTTACTTAGGTACTTGGACGGTCGAGATACAATGTACTTGGATATTTATTATCATTCAGAGAACTGCTGCTTAAGGTGAGTTCGTAGCCCCATGTTTTAACATTCTCAAAATGATTTACCCACTTGGGTGTGAGAACATGCTTTGTTTTACAAACTTGGACGCAGGGTACATTTTATACCTGATTACGTGTTTGCTAAGTTACCCTAAACCATTATGTCTATGTCATGAACTGTAATTGATAGATGTGATTGGGAATACCCATTGTGTGGGCTGCGAATGTTAGGTAGTCTATTAGAGATTGGACAATCCCCTTCGGGTGACTAGTCTCACTGGTAAGAAGCTCTGTCGAATCTAAGGATGTTGCGGGGTTTTTTAGCACTCCATCACGGACACCTGTTGGCAAATTATATTTTATATCATATTATGTTGAGCTTCGGTGTTGATCCGCTCAGGACTATACTTAAATCATACAATATAATAAAATATCAAACTATAGTAAAGGATAGTCTAGAGGCAGAGTCACTGTTACCGAGAAGTGTATTAGAGTTTTCTCGGGTCGTAAAACCCACGAGGCAGGATGGGTAATCGTCGACATGAATTGATGGTTTTGAATTGTGAAATGATTTTGATTTTTAATCTAGATAACTAAAATTAATTAAAGAAAACTAAAATATTTACGGGAGCAAGCGTGGAAAAATGGGAAACCTTTAAATATATCGGTGGAAACATAATTGAGGCTAAAAATACATTGACTAAAATAATTAAAACTAATAAACTAAATTAAACATACAATTTTTAGCTACCGGGGATTTAAAATCGCAAGCTAAACTATAAATTACATAAAATTAAGGTATACAATTAATTTTACAATTTTAAATAAAATAACACTATTCTAACTTAAAGACAATGTAAACAAATTTCAAATCGGAGTTAAAAACGAACACAAAACGGTAAAAGAACGAAAAAGCCGGGCTCGTTCAACGGGCCCGGAACTGAAATTTTAGCAAAAATTACCCTACATAAGTTTTGATATTTTTAATATAAACTCATGATTAACGAAAATTTTTAAAAAAGAAAAAATATTTTTTTTTGTAATTTTATTGTATTTTTTATGAATTTTTAGATTAAAAACTAATTAAAAATATTAATATAAAAAGACAGATATACCTATAAAAAATCTAAAAAAATCAAATTAAATAAAGAAAAAGTTGAGAAATCTAAAAAATATAAAAGCCCTAAAAAGTTTTACTGTAGCAATTAAAAGTAATTAAACTAATTAAATCTAAACCTAATTTAAATTAATTAAATTAAATAAACTAACTAAAGTTAACCTAAGGGACTAACAGTGAAAAGGACACAAGGACAAACGGGGTAACAGGCTAACTAACCACAGGGACTAACTATGTTAACTAGAAACTTCAAAATTACACAAATGGTCCCTGAGAATGACCCCGATTATCAAAGTGGGTCCAAAGTGCTTATTAGACAAAACTCAAAACAGCAAACTTGTTCAGGGGCTTAATGGCAACATTTTTCCTAAAAGCACTAAGTGCTGAAATTAACTAAATAAGCCAGAAAAGTAAGCTTTTGGACTGCAAAAGCTAAATAAGCTTTTTAGCTTATTTTTCTTTCTTTTTGGGGTTTAAGCCAACAAATAAGCTAGAAAACTATAGGGGACAGTTAATAAGGAGAGGGGAGTCCTAATTATAAGCTAAGTTATCTAGAATAAGCCCTAAAATAAGCTGGAAATAACTTAAGCTATGAGACAGTTTTAGAAAGAAAACAGAAAAAGTGCTACTTTAAGCCTAATTTAAGCTAAGCTAAAGAGTGAGTTAAGCTAAGAAAGCTTGGGGATTTAAAGAACTAGTAATAAGCTACAATTATAAGCTAAAAATCCTAAGTGCTTAATACAAAATAGGCTAGAAAAGGGGTGCTGAAAATGGTGCTCAGCACCAGGGGAGCATGCAACAGTGGACAAGGGGGCTTTTTGAGCTTATTGAAATAAGCTCTCAAGGACTTTTTAGCCAAAATAAACCACAAACAGATAACAAGGGGTGGTAAAAGAGCTTATTTTCAAAGTTTTGGGGCTTAAGGCCTTATTTTTACTGCTGATAATTGGGGCTTAAAAGTGGGGTTTTCAAAGATCATGTATACAAAAACTTTGACTCTTACTTGGTCAAACCAAAAGGGACAGAACATGGGCTTGGGTAAATGGCTAGAAACATCAACAATGAGCACAAAAATAGGTGCTTAAGCTGCTTAAGCAGCTTGAGCCTTTATTTTCAAGTTAGCTTATTGAAATATTGACAGAATTCAAAAGGGAACCTAAAAACCTATTTTTAAACTAAAAGTGATAATTTAAATGGCTTAATGAAGCCTACACACTCAGCCAAAGTTGGCTGAGTGAGCTTGACCCATACAAAACCCATGGTGACCCATTTTCAGGTTAAACCAAACACCCCCTTAAATATATAAAAATCGTTTTTTACTGATTTTTAGTTAAGGGAAGGCAAAGAAAGGTGATTATAAGTAATATTTAACCATTTTGACATATTCTTATACAAGTTTAACAGGTTTTAAACAGTTAATATGAAGCTTTAAATTTTTAGCAAATGCAATATTTCAAAGAAAACTCTTAACTTTTATTAAATTGAAAGTATTACAACATAAGCTAAAAAAATAAACTGAATACACTTAAAACCTTAAAAGAAAGACTTGGAATTAAAATTTAAGCTAAAAACATAAAAAAATGTGCTGTCTCTTGCTCGGCTTGGTCTTCTTTAATTTATAGAAGTCTCTCTTGCTTCCTTCTTCTTTTTGTTGTGTTTCTTGTGTGTGTACAAAGCCCAGCAACAAATCCTACCCCTTAGATTAGAGTTGTGTTTGTTTTTTATCAATCCCCACCATTGATGGTGCTTCGGGTTTGATGAGATTGCCAGCTTGGCATTTTAAACAGGGAAATGGGTGTGGGTTTAGGATAGGACTGGGTAAAGGGAGGTTTGGGTAAAAGAATGGGGTGGTATCTCGTGATGGTGAAGGTTTTGAGGGAGTTGGCGGGAAAGTTTTTGAGGGGTGAGTTGTTATTGGATAACAGGTTTTTGAAGGTTTCAAAAGCACAAGAAGAACCCCTTTAGTTTCACTAACTTGCCATTTCGTTTGTTCCTTTTCTTTTTAGTTAAAAAAGGTTTGAAAGATAGTCGCAAATAGTCCTTGTGTTTTATTAAAACAAAGATAAAAGGAATTAAATAATGGCAGTTTCAGCCCTTGTGTTTTATAAAGAGATAAAAGTTTTGGAAACTTGTAAATTCAGTCCCTTATATTTTTAAAACACTTTTTCTTTTTACAAACATTTTTAAACTTGACAATTTAGGTCCCCAGGGTTTATAAAAAATGGTATTGGGCCAGTAATGGGCTTGGGTTATGTATTGGGCTTGTATTGGGCCCAACTGAGTGTGTTTGGGCCCAATAAGGGTCAGGCTTGTGTTATTGGGCTTTTTAAGGCCCAATAAGGTTTGGGTGGGTTTTGTGTGTACACTGGCTGAGATTGGTTTGTTCAAGGGCTAGGATTGGGCCTTCAAAGTCTTCATAGTCTCTGTCAATTGCACACAAATGGGCTGTTGTCATTGATTGAGGGCCCATTTGGTCTTCACAGTCTTCAATAATATACTATTGGGCTTTCCCGGCCCATCAGATGGGTTGAGATTGCATCCAATAGTATTCTTCAATTACGGCTCCGGTTTTGACTGTTAATTTGTTGAGTTGACTTTGACTTTGACTTTTCTGGTCTTTGGCTTTGATTTGGCTTTGTCCTTCACAGCTTTTCCATTCCGTGCCTGGTTTTGTCATTTTTTTTCTTTGTTTTCTGTCTTTTGGTGTGATATCCTTTTCCTGCACAACACAAGTGTAAAACAAACATATCTTTGGCAGTTTCTGTCTGTTTTTGGTCATTTAAGTCCGTTTTTAATGGAAAAAGGTATGTGTATTTAAGCACATACCAAAATCCCCCATACTACGACATTGCCGTGTCCTCACGCAATGCTATGAAGTAAGCATTTACGAAAACTAAGACTCTTGACCCCCTCCGACTAATAACTTTGAAAAGTAGCAAAGTGTTTGTCAAAGGAAAGAATCAATAGCTTCGACAAATCCCGATTAACACCATTATTTTGTATGTACATTGACTACTCTAATTTTTTTTTGAATGTTTCTAAGCTTCAAAATGAAGCATTAAACTTTTCAAAATTCAAGAAGAGTAGCATTATTTTAGACGATATGTTAAGTCATTAAAAGTTGTCCTAGGACAAGGAAGGTCTTAGATTTTCTAAGAATGATAAAACTACTTCCGTAAGCCTAAACAAACCAATAACATTTGTAAAATAATGACAAAACGAGGCTCCTGAAAAATCAGCACCTTACGCGCTGACTGACGTGCCAGCACGCCATCAACGTACAAATGGGCTGTTAAAATCATGGTATCGTTTAATGATTTTGTTAAACCCGTTGGTCCTCAAACTCGTTTTGTAAACACTCGAGGTACCCAAGCACCCATTACAAGAGTCGAAACTACCAAACAAGGATATCATCCTGTTTCACATAATGGACTTGGATACACTCAAGCTCGAGTCCACCAAAGACCTCTCTACCCACTCCGAATATGAGACCTTCCAACTCATATAACCGAATACCTTCTTTTCGAAACCACCATTCTTCCGAAAGAAGAAACTTTTATAATGATCAAAGGTCGTTGTCATATCAACACAACACCTTCCAAAGAAGAGAAAACTTCTACCAAATCATAGACTAAAAACACCTCAGAGCATTGGATCAAACATTCAAAACCTTCATGATTTTTAAAATAATCATTGGTCCGCATTCTCGAGGTACGGTCTACATAAAATACGTGCATTACTTCAAGACCCAAGAATGGTTAACTTGGGTACCATATTTTCTAACCACAACGGACCCAAGAAATAAGGGATACTAAGACCTTGAATTCATATTTGCTTGTAGATGTGTCTTAAATGTGATCTACTATCGAACGATCGGAATGTGGATAGTGGATGCACTAAGCATATGACCAGGAACAGAAGATTAGTTCAAAACTTAGCTTCCAACAAGCTAGTAACGAACCTACCAAAGTTTAGCTTTGAAAGACACTTTTGTGATATATGCGGTCTAGGGAGTCAAGGTAATGCAAACAATAAGACTAGGAATAAAGTGTCAACTGCTAGGGTTTTAGAGTTTTTACACTTAGATTTGTTATCCTAAATAACTTAGATCCAAACATAACTATAAGCCTACCAATAAGCCATAATATGCCACGAAATAAGGTAGAAAAGTAGAGAGAAGAAATGGAAGAATATTAGATTAGGAAGGATGATATTTGGTATGATTAGAAGGAAGAAAATGTAACCAACACCCTTCACCACATGAGGTGAATGGGTATTTATACTTCTAGACAATTCCTAGGCGTATGGATTACTACCTTGGACCGGGCTTGGCTTGTGTTGGGCTTGGAGCCCGATATAAGGACAATATTAGCTTAAAGTCTAAGCCCGTTGAACCCGACTAGCCTATTACATAACAAGACTAATTATAACTAAGATAACCGATAACATTCTTGTTTAACTTATATAAAAATAAGGCTAACAATCTCCCACAATGTTGAGTTCTTCTTTTATCTCCCTAATGTTGACGTTCTTGATAGAGGTTATCTTGATTTGGCTTTATCTTCCCAATGTTGAAGATTTGATTTGACTTTTAAGCTTTGCCTTCTTTGTTCTTGTCTTTGTCTTTTCTTGTTTGTAACGGCTTTGTTCATTCATGCTTAAGACGACCGACAATATTCTTTCGGTGTCATTTATGTCATCTTGATCTTGAGCCTTCATCTTTTGACTTTGAGTTCTTGAGATCTTTATCTTGCATCATTTCCTTGTCTTGAATTATCTTGATTTGACTTTCTTGATCAACTTGTGCTTTTGACCAACATACTCATACTTATTGCATTCTTTTTTGACTTATATAAACATAAGACTAACAATCTTCCCCAATAGATGATTCTTTATTTGACTTTGAGTTCTTTGACGATGAGGAAGTTTAGTATCAACAATCTTGATGTTAAATGATTGACTTTGAAAGCTTGAGTATGAGCATGTGGTAATGAATCCGACTTAGCTAGAACAAGGTTGAAACACCGATGTTTGTACCTGCATTTTAATGTTAGTAATAAATAGCAGATATGGACGAATATGGCTTTGTCATTCATCGAGATTTGGTTACAATAACCTCTGGTTCTGTGAGGACCAACCTGTGATCAGGTAGGTTCAATTTGGAAGAACCTTCTTGACAGGATTTCCAGCTTTAAAGCGTAGGATCTTCTAACACATGTGTATTAGATTAACCATGCTTGCTTGTTGTCATTATCGGAACGTCTCAAAATAGACAACATGATAAGAGTGAATCAGATAGTTACTATCTTTCTAATTAAGTCGTCAATCATTTACTGGACCAAATCGATATCTAGTTATCACAAGCTTGATTCATATATAATCTTGCAAGTTACCTACCACAGTGCTGTTTAATGTTGACAGTGGAAGGATTTCCATCGTCATTATGAATACTAAAGAGTATCACTCTGATGTTCTGGCAAGATCACAAGGATAATGCGTAGGACTCTTTGATACCAAATGTTGTATATGAGTGAACAACCAAGGGTTTATACATGGATTGGTCCTAATAAGATTTGTAATTGATCTAATTCTAGCTCTAGACTCAATTTGTGCACTTTGTTTTAGTTATACGAGGCTGGAGCTGACTGCACTATTCATATATCAACAATCTTAGAGTGGAGAAAGTCAAGAGATAACATGTGTATCTCCATGACAAGAGCAAGTTTCTTTCGATAGAAATGAATGGGGTGGAATAGGGTTGTTATGCATTGCATCAATGGGTCTTTGACGGCTTTCTTTTCAATACTAACAATCATCTTTGTAATTTTGATTAGATTATGTATTGACCGGTTCTGCTAAGGTGTTTTGTGTGGGATTTCTTTGTTTTACCCTTTATCAATACATTTTCTTTTTAATTCTCAACCCCATTTTGTTTTACCAGACGTCATCACTACCACCTTGTTGTATTTATTCTGTGATAACTAATGCCTTAGTCTACATATTCCTTTATTTCTCATTCATCTCTAATCATACTAAGGACTTCTATCTAATCTATAGAATGTCCCCATGGGTAGATCCCTCTGGTTCTGGTAGGACATAGGACTTATAACCTAACATTATCCACCTTATGACTTTATCGACGTGTAAGTTTAATGGTTGTTTAGTTAGAGATCGTAACCATAAAACAATTTTCAAATTTATTTCTGATTTTTAATGGTTTTTTATTGAAATTACTCCCTCTACACATGTCATCGAGATTCGAAATTGTTTTTGCACATGTGGGTAGAAGTTATGCACCTAGAGTCTTAAAGATTACATTCTTCTAGATCACATTTTAATCACATTTTCTCCCTTATTTTAAATAATAAATCCTTTAGTATTTGAAATACCAATTGATTAAATTGACATTTTCTTAACAACGAGTGTGGGGAGAGGAATGTATACATAGCATGATAATGGAACATATTCTTGTTGCCTTGGTGAACAGTGTTTTTATGACTTGACATTTGGTATACTCCATTTTAAATCTTCACTTGAATGTTTTTGGATACCATAAATTTGACATTTATAAGATGTACCCAAAATACATTAAAGACTTTTAGTTTTAAAAGCTCCCCCTCAAAAATGGATTCACTTGTTAAGATGACATTGTTTGAGCAGTATTTTTACCAATTGTACCACCTATAGACATTTAATATTGTACCAATTATTAAATATATCGAGGAATGGAGTGTTGAACACACAATTTAAACAAATACCACTCATTATGGAAAGATACCCAAATTATAGTTTAACAATTTAACATTAAGTTTCTTTTTGAAAATTGTGTTTCACAGTTTTTAAACACCACATGAGAGAAGACTTATCTTCTATTTTTTATAGTATGCACACTGAAGCGTACACTTCCCCTAACTTTGGAGTTCGGTTACTATCTGATATGTCTGGAAGCCATCGTCATGAGCTCAAAACTTTGAATGTTGTATATAGGAGGCCTAAGACCGAGAATTCTTGACCTTTCGGTGATAGGATAAGTTATCTTAAAAGATACACTTTCCTTACAATTAGGTCTGATTTATATACTAAAATGTATATAATTCATTGAGAAAATTAGAAATGGCATGTTTTGAAAGCATTTAAACTCTTGCTTGAACTTCATTTACACACTCGTGTCAATATTAATAAACATTTCTAGGTACGTAAATATTATCAATTCCAAGAGACATGTCGAGAAGATTCTTTTTAGGATTTTTGAAGTTTTTTGTTTTTCTAGATTTTATAATTTTGTATTTTGTTTTTGTTGGTTTTATATTTTTGTATTTTCTTTTTCAAAAATATTTACAAGTCGATAGTAAATTCGTTTGCCAGAACCTCTTATTTTTCTGGAAGTCAAACAATATCATACCGACGTAGGGGTTCTGACGAGATACTTTAAAACTATCTATAGGGTAAGGCATTTAGTAAACAAGTCAGCTAACTGGTATTCAGTTCTGGCAAAGAATAATTCAACTATACCCTTTTCAACCTATTCCTTAATGAAGTGATATCTGACATCAACGTGCTTGGTATGGGGATTTGTTGGGAATGGGATTGCTCGAGATGGCTTATGGTTGCTGCTGTAAAGTCACAATTACATAGGTATTTTTCAATGTGTAAGCCATAATTCTGTGAGTGAGTTTTTTATTCCATAGGACTTGGGGCAACACGCAGATAAAGAAACATACTCGGCTTGGCTGAAGGATTATGAGGTCCAGTCCTACTTCTTGGTCGACCATTATGACTAGCTTCATCACCCACCTAGAATTTATATGCATCAGATTTGCTCTTACCGTGAATCAAGACAACCCTCTGCAAGTGATTCAAAATATGAAAAAGCAGTTAGTTCAAAATCGGTGTCCTTCGGATACTAGAGTCCCATTTTAATGGTATTATTAAGGTATCGAAAGATCCATTAAACCTCCTTGAGGTGCCTTTTAGTTGGTCTCGCTTGATAACGAGCACAATAACATGTTGCATGTACAACATCCGGTCTTTGACGAATTTCAATTTTGGAAGGTCAGTCACGGGAGTTCCACTCAAGTCAGCATCTAAGGGTTTAGTAGCCATTGGAGTACCAATGCTATCACATGAGGTATATTACATGCTTCTTAAGTATCTCTTGAGCATACGTAGCTTGGTTTATAAAGATAGCACGTGGATGATTGGTGAATCTGAATGCCTAGAAAGAACTTCAGCTCCCCCATCATAGACATTTCAAACTTGCTGTGCATTAGTTTTTCAAATGTTTTGGAAAGTTTTGGGTTCGTAGAACCAAAAATAATGTCATCGATGTAAATTTTCACAAGCAATATGTCTTCTCCTTTTTTAGTAATGGATAGAGTTGGATCAATAGAACCTTTGTAGAACCCTTTAGATACAAGGAAGTTGGAGAGTTCATCATACCACGCTCTTGGAGCTTGTTTGAGTCCATATAATGCCTTTTTGAGACGGTAGACTTTGTCAGGATGATGTGAGTCTACGAATCCATCTGGCTGATTGACGTACACTTCTTCCTTCAGAGGTACGTTAAGAAATGTTGTCTTGACGTCCATCTAGTATACTAGAAATGATTTGTATGCAGCATGCGTAATGAATAACCATACAGCTTCTAACCGAGCGGACTATGTGCTAATTGACTCTTCAAAATCAATTCCTTCCTACTGACCATATCCCTTAGCTACAAGACGAGCTTTGTTGTGGATTACAGTATTCTATTCATCATATATTTTTTCCAAAGCCACTTCATATTAATGACATTTTTGCATAAGGGTCTGTCAACTAATTCCCATACATCTAGTCGTTCAAACTGGTGAATTTCTTCCTACATCTCTTCAATCTATGCAGAATCAGCCATGGCTTCTTTGATGTTCTTTGGTTCAAGTTCGATATCACGTTGAGTGCAAACATACACATCATCGCCTCTGTTTATAGCTGACGTCTTGTTCTAATTGATTGAGAAGGATTTCCAATAACTTGTTATAACGGATGATCTTTTGTCCAATGCTGTTCAGAAGGATGTCGTTGATAGAATGTATGCATGTTTGATGAGTCAACATATCGAGAAGATGTCTCCCCTTGTTCATGTACCGGTGTACTAAAGATGCTGATAAATTCGTCTTCTTTAACTAGTGCATTTTCTTTATGAGTTTCTGCTTGATTGATGTTCATAGTAGAAGTGATAGATGGTGCTTGAGTCGGTGCTTGACTTGTAGATTTAGGTGTTGTTTAAATGTTCAATGGATGTGATCTTCTAGCTACCTGTTTGTTGAAGTAGATGGAGTTGTGTTGTGTTGTTGACGTTGATCAGGTGTATTAGCAGCAGTTACAGCAAAAGACTTTAACACAACTGTAGTAGTTCCATTGAGTAATTCATCGAACATCAAACTAAATAGCAAATCTAGCTCATTTGACATTGTTACTGTCTCGGCTGCTTGAGGAACATTTTCTTGACATTAGGGACTGGGACTTAAACTGACTTGTTCAAGTGCCGTAGTCAGACATTGTAGAACGAGATTAGAACTGACATGATCTGACGCCAATAGAGGCAATTCGTCAAAGTTAACATGAATGGTTTCGACTATCACTCTTGTTCTCTTGTTATATACCCTATAAGCTCTTGACTGAGTAGAGTACCATACAAAAATACATACATCACCTTTTTCTTTCATCTTGTCAAGATTATCACCATCTCTGACAATGTAACATAACGGGCCAAAAATGTGAACGAATTTTACAGATGATTTTCGACCATTGATGATGTGATAAGGAGTTTTAGCATTGCTTGAGCAGCCTCAACAAGAGTACGGTTATGTCTTTTGACAACACCATTTTGTTCAGGTGTTCGAGTAGTTGAAGTTAGGTGTTCAATACCTTCTTGAGCAAAGTATGCATGAAGAGTTTTATTCAATAATTTTGTGCCTTTATCGGTTTGAACTGTTCTAACTTGAGCATGAAGTCCTCTTTCAACAAGTTTGAGGAATTTGATGAGAACTTTAGGTGTTTCGTCTTTGGATCTCAAGAAGTGAGTCCAAGTATATCTTGAATAGTCATCAACAATTACCAACACATATTTCTTACCATTAAAGCTTTCTACCCTCATGGGACCATATAAGTCCATGTGTAGAATTTGTAACCGTCTCTTTGAGCTTGGGGTAGTTTTAGTCTTGAAAGACTTACGTTTTGCTTTCCCCAACTCACAAGAAGAACAAAGATGATCTTTGACGAATTTCAATTTTGGAAGGTCAGTCACAATATCATACTTCAAAAGCAAGTTGATGGTATCGAAGTTTAGATGTGAAAGACGACGATGCCATAACCATGCTTATGAAGATGAAGCTTTAGCCATTAAGCAAATTGGATTGGTAGTAGATGTGTCTTGAAGAGTGATGGAATAAAGATTCATGCCACGAGAACCTGTGAGAAGATCATTTCCCTTCAAACCACGGTTGTTACATGTAGACTTTCAAAAAGAAACTTCTAAATCCGCATCATAGAATTGACCAACGGAGTATAAATTGTGATTCAGCCCTTCGACATAATAAACCCTTTTGATAGTTACCATCACTTGAACCAGATCTCCATAACCAAGAATCAGTACAATTTGATCATTTCCAAACCTCACCATACTGAGAAATTTCTCCATAAAATTACTTAGAAGGTTGAGATTTCCTGTCATGTGCTTTAAGCACCCAGAGTCGACGATGAACAAAATTATCTTTATGAGCTGCAAAAGAATTAGAAGACAATGGAGTATTGGACAAAGTGGTTCCCCTATGTGTTATGGATTCCAAGATATTAGATGTTCTAGATTTAATTGCTAGAGGCATACTAACATTTGTGTTTACATTTCCTTGATTTAAACTTAGGTTCCCATTTATATCCTGGTGGTGTGATTTTAGAGTACCACCATTTGCATGTCTTGCTAACATTCTCATATTGCTTCCTAATTGTGCTTCTAGGTTTCTGATTAGTGGATTCTAAAGCAACTGTTTTCTTAAGGGGTGTTGCAACATATTGGTTCACAGTTCGCTTGGGTTTTCTAGTACTAATAGGCACAACAATTAGCTGTTTAGTCCTAGTATTCACGCCATTAATATAATGAAGAACACACATATCATGATTGTCATTCAACACATATTTTCCATAAGTAACACAGACAAAGTTTACATTCGAGGTCTTAGCATTCAAACTGTCATTACACGTAGTTACAAACGTTTTATTATTAGAAACTTTAAAATTCCTACGGTGGTCTTCTACTTGTTGCTTCTTCCTTTGACTATTGTTATGCATGACTCTATCTTCCAATTTATTGCTCTTAAGCTGTGGTCTGCTAATACTAGTAGTGGGAATTACTCTTGTAGAGAAAGACACACGTTTGTTAGTTTTCCTAATGTGTTGAGGCAACTGAGTTGTTCTAGTTTGATTAGGCATTGTGTGCACTTTGTACATTCCTGGTGCAATCACATTTCTGTTCTTTTGAACTGTATTTACATTTTGAGGCAAAATTTGTGTAGTGATTAGATTTGAAAGATAATTGGACACATTATTTATGGTTACCGTCTTTGACTTTGAAAAATATTTATATGCAAGAGAATATGAAAAAGTAGCCGGTTTACCTAAAATTGATTGTCTTTGACTTTTAAAAGCATTCGATTGTCGAATAACCAATGGTTTTTCAATCTTAATTTCCACAGATTTTCCATTCATCTTTTCAATAAGTTTCTTCAACTCACTTATTGCAATATCTTTATCTTGTAATTGAGCTTTCAAGTCTTGAATTTCAAAATATTTAACATTTAATTCTCGAAATAATTTTGATTCTTTTGGTTTCCAAACTTTGTCATTATTAAGTTGTTTCTGACTTTGCTGTAAAGCGAGTCCAAGATTAATTGAATGTTGTTCAAGTTCAAAAAATCTTCTTGACAATTCATTGAAAGATTTGTGATTGACATTTTAAGTTCTTTTTGAAAGCTCTTTTTCACGACATTCACATTTAACTACTTGGTCCACATAATCACATTTTAAGTCAGTGAATTCATCAAGGGTTGTATATACACCAAGTATAGCATTCATGTGATCAGCATAATAATATTCTCTAGAAAGTCAGTCGATTTCATTCAAAAAATATGTTTTTTGAGTTTCCAGTTAAGACTTAAGATAGTCTACTTCATTTTCAAGAGAATTAAAGTATCTCAAATCTGCAACCATTTCCTCTTTCAAACAAACGTTAAATTTATCTAAATCAGCCAAATATGGTCTAATTTGGAGACTAAAATTTCCTTCAATAGTATTTTGAAAAAACAGATCTATATGACCAAAGTATGTCCTTTTAGCAATTGTTTATTTGCAACATTCTACTTGATTTGTCGTTGTATAGGTGTGTTATTTATGATTATCAGGTTTTACATTTATATTTAGCCAACTAACCTAAAGACATCACTTTAACGGGCAGAGTACCCGGTCAAGATGTAGCTTCGCGGTAAGTAGGGTGTCGATCACTAAAAGTGGAAGTTAACTCTTAATTCTACTGGTATTTTAATTATCTAATCTAATTATTCTAATTAATCTAATTAAACCTAAACTAACGCAAAAAGGGGGGGTTTCAGCCTGAGAGACTGGCATGAGTTTAGTTCTAATTATCCTAAGGTGATAACAAATAATGCACACAAGAGATTAGCAAAAGATTAGGAAGCGGTAAAATGTGAGGAAAACGTATTAGCTAGTTTAATCTAATAATATGCTTTGATTGTCTTATTTGTTCAATGATTGTGTTAATTAGTTGGTGGTAAAGTTAGGTTTGCTAGATAATCCTGTCACAATTAACCTAAACCTACATAAAGCTCACACCATTGATTATAATCTATCTAGGAAACTATATTGGTGTTTATATTGAATCCTAGCTCATGGAGGCTTTACCAACTTACTGCTTAATGGAAATTTATATACTAGTAGTCCACACACACTTAACTACCTATGGAAACAGGACGTTATGTGTAATCCTAAGTCATCGGCTTAGTCTACCTATCCACTTAACCATAGATCGAAACAGGGCTTACTATTGATGATCCTATTATTCTAGTTATATGAATAAGCATTATATGTTTCCATCCCGGACTCTTAGCATACGTCCAAACAACACTGAAGTTGCAGTATATTAAATATGTAGGACTAGACCCAGTTGAATGATAGGAAAACACATAATTAAGCACATAAACGGGTATGAAGTGTTAAACATAATCAACATACAACAAATAAGGAATAATCGATATAAAGACAAATCAAACATTATATTATCATAAACATTGCTAATACCTAAAGGTATTAGCCGATAGTCATTGTAACAATACATGAAATCCTAGATGAACGATTAAACATAATGCTAACCAAACGCGTATAGTGGAGTGTAGAGATTACAAGAGGTTTCCCATTGATCGGACCACTTTTTAGGACCTTCTTGGCTTCATAAAGCTTCCGAAAATCAGACTTGGTGGCTAAAAGTATACCCTAAATCATATTTAGGGTTTGGTATTTATAGACTCTGAAAATTGGCCGATACGGCATATTGGAACTCAATACGTCGTATCAGGCTTGCTTGGCGTAGGCTCCACGAATAAAATATTCCAGAATTTTCTTGAGCTGGCTTGGATACGCCATATAAAATGTTGGATACGCCATATCCATGGATATGCCATATCTATTTTTGTATACGGCGTATTGACCAATAGGCCATATCCGTTTGTATTGAGGTAAACCCAGTTGGTTCTTCTTTGTTGACCAAAGTATTATATACGATGTATCATTGATGTGGATATGACGTATTCTTCAAAGTCAGGCAATGGTATTTTAATTCGTCAATGTCTTAGATACGTCATATAGGTCTAGAATAATACGACGTATTTGCTGTCAGATCAGTAGACTTTCTCAAACTCTTCGTTTATGCTCCAAAATGCGTTCCTTTTATATAAACTTCACTTAACTGCTTCGTAATTACTGCAAATAACAAATATAAGCAATTAAGTACCACTTCATTACAATAATTATATAAAATGGGTATTTTATTCGGGATAAATTAAGCTATAAAGTAGACGTTATTTGATGTCATCAAATATCCCCCCTTTTGAATCCTACTTGTCCTCAAGTAGACCTTAGAAAAGGTTTCAGTTTATGAAAATGTGTCCTAACCGAAGTTGAGGCTTTTTTGTTTAAGCATCGTTTTGTCCTAATCACATGTACATAACCAAGCTCCTCACGAAATATGGAAATGAAAACACACAGATCACTAAACTAATCTAGGGTGCAACATTTAATTGGTACGTTCAATTGCTCGGTCATGATTAGCTTCGTATCATAGGATTGGCAAGGATACACATCTCCACCGCTAAAACTAAGGAGAAACAAGTCAAAAGATAAATTGGGTTAAGAAGGCTTAGGGTTGATCATTCAATAATCTTTCACCATAAGTACCACACCAACAAGGCAGCTGTATTGTACATACACAACCGTAACGACGGAATAGACACATACAATCCAATCACTTCCCTGTTCGTGTTTAACCAGCGGTTAGGATGAAGAATGATATAGGGTAGGGAGCTTCTAACTTTCACCGAAAGTCGTCATCCAACAAGGCAGCTGAGACATGCATACATGGCCGTAACAACGGAATAGACATGCATGCTCGTACAAGTCCTCGTTCGAGTAGACACTAAGGTTAGTTGCTAGGAAAGGGAAGTAAAATGGGTGTTAAAACAAATTCTACGAAACAAATAGATTAGGCCATCAAATAAGGTACGGTTGCTAGTAACTTTCCCCCGACCGTTCCATGACAAAGACTCGAACATATAGACAGACGCCTCGATCACAAAAATGACAAAGACAACCTAAGTTGGCGTTCCCATAACGGTCAACTTCCCTTACATCTTGCTCTTTACATACTTTTACAAAAGTGGTGATATCGGCCACTTTTTACAAGACTTTACATCGTTGGTTTTTGTAACGTATCAACGAATAAGCGATCCTTCCAAGTAATTCCTTCGGTATAAACTTCTTTTAAACCGACTATTTTTCTTCTTTCTCTTTTTTTTTGAAATACATCATAGATCTCGGTTTAATTCCACCGTCTTCAATTTCATAATTTGTCCAGATAATCTTTTCCTTGTAGCATTTCTTCTTCGGGCATAATTCATAATCGCGAAAGTAGCGAAACTTACGAGCTACATATTTTTCCCATTGCATTGTCATAATCGCGAAAGTAGCAAACACACGAGCTACATATTTTTCCCATTGCATTGTGCAATTTCCCGACCATTACAGAGATAGAAAATTGCACTTTGACGCAGGAAATACAAAACTTTACACGAAAGCAACTAGCAACTTTGATTAAAATAGGTTTAATCTACACGGTATGCTAAGCTGTAAAAGTGTAATGAAACATATAATTTTTGGTGTGAAAAAGATAAGAATGGCTCAACAGGTTGTTCTAGGGAATCTTACTCTAAAAGTGAGAGTAAACAAAGGGTTACACGAGGGTTAACTAACCAGTGTAGTTAGTTAATTTTACAACATGTAGCTTTTGGTGGTTTAATACTTAGAAATTATCAGTTTGAACATGTAACTACCATCTAAATCCATAGTACTCATCATTGTGGTCTCGAGTGATATACCAGGCCAAGTTCTAAAGTCCACTACATCACTAACACACTTATATTTTTGTGGAATTTTTAGTAAGCATTTGGAAACGAAATAGGCTTAATTCTCACAATGTGCATCAAGGGTTATTAGTGCGCTAGGTAATTTAACTAGCGATTTTCACAAAAGTTATGCTAAAATTTTTTAATTTTGGCCCATTTTTAAGCACATAGCATGTTATTTTGTAAAAAGAAGGACAAGCACAATCTAATTCTCCATCCCCCCACTTAAATTATACAACGTCCTCGTTGTATAAATAAAACAATTAAAAAAAGGAAATAGAATTAGAAAGGGGAACTCCCCTGATATTTGCTCGTTAGATTCTCTAATTTGGGTATATGAGTAAGAATGTGTTGAACGACCGTCTTGAGATTTCAAGACTCCAACACTTCGAGATTTCCAGATTTATAAATACTCCACCAATGTTGTCGTTATCGTTCAGAAGGTCCTGTGTCAATAAGAAAAAAAGTGCAACTCTATCTACAGTGTATTCGTTTGGTTAGACTTAAAATAATAACCTAAAACTATACAGGAAGTCAATACGCTGTATCCATACCCCAGGATACGCCATATTGTTACCTGTATACGTTGTATTCATTTAATGAATACGTTGTATAAACTGCGCTGATAGGGTTTGGATACGCCGTATAGACAGTCTGGGAAGACAGACTTGATAAGAATATTTGAAAATACATTTCGTGTTGTCTCCCGGCAAGCACTTTTGTTTACAAAAAGTCTTTAAGTTAGACTTGCCCCAATTTAATCCCATCCTTATAAAACAATTTGGGGTCGAACGGGATGCCGAATGTCCCATGTAAATTCTTTAGAAGCATCTTGTTGTTAAGATAATTACAAGCCATGATATTAACATTTAGCTTCTTGATAAAAGTTTTAGTTTTGAAAAATTTATTAGATGTATCATGACTTGTTTTCGAAAGCTTATTTGACCCTTGTGCATTGACATTTATTACATCAGGTATTGGTGTGACAGACATATCCCCCAAAGGTCGCTCAATATCGATTTTATTATTGTTGTCCGTATCCGATTTTAAATCATCAGGATAAATTACGTTAAAAGGAAATAAATCATTAAAGTATAAAAAGTTTTGTTCCTCTTCATCACATTCGGAAAATGATGTTTCATATTTTTAATCAAATTCATCGATATGTCAAGGACTTGTAGTAGGTTCAGTTAAGAGATCAAATTTAGATGTTAGAGCATCATTGTAAACAATGGCTGGAAATCCATTCACAAAATCTTTAAAGAAGTCTAAATCATTAAAATAACTGACCTCAGGCTCAGGTGAGGGAAATGAAGGCATTTTGACTTTATCATTATCATTTTCAGAATCCTTATCAAATTGTTAACAAAATTATTTATGGAAAATGACAGTTTTTTCGTCATAAACTACCGTGTAATCTTCATCTCGATTCGTCAAACGATATTCTAAAGTCAATTTCATTGTCGTTAAGAGGACTTACCTGTTCCTCAAGAATTGATGCATGGGGGGGGTGGGGGGGGGGGGGGGGGGGGGGGGGGGGGGGAGAGGGGGGGTGGGGGGAATGGGGGGAGGGGGGGGGGGGGGGGGGGGGGTATGTTAATGTCGTTCAAGGACTATGCTAAATTTGGTTTCAAAGTTTGTAAAGCAGTCGTCCTCATCTTCACAATATTCCATCTTACCGTACATGGCAGTTTATCAACTAAACGTCTCACCTCGACTTAGAGCTTTCTCCTCTTGAAGTCTGATGTATTCCCCCATAGTGATATTGGGATTGTCCCATTTACCCTTTATAAAAGCAAGGAAAGAAAATGGTCAAATAGCCTAATACGCCGTATTGACGATAGAGTCGAATACGCTGTATTGGTTTAGAAAAAATTTATACGTCGTATCCAAGAAGATGAATACACCGTATTGAGTATTCGACTTAGAATGTTACAACAGGCTATAACAATGCACACAAACACACAATATGTAAAATATATAATGCAGGAAATTAAACACACAAACAAGCACACAATTATGCAATTTAAACTTAACTAAAACACTAATAAATAAGAATTAAACAACTTTTCTCCCCAGCAGCGGTGCTAAAAAACTTGATGTATCGTCGTGTAGGTGTTATTTTTGTTATCAAGTTTTACTATTTATTTTATTCCCACTATACCTAAAACAACACTCTAATAGGCAGTGTACTCGGTCAAGATGTAGCTTCGTTGGTACGTAGGGTGTCGATCACTAAGAGTGAGAGCGTTAATATCTAATTTATCAGTATTTTAGTTATCTAATTTATGCAAAACCTAAGCTAATGATAAAGGGGGGTTCAGCCTAAGAGACTGGCACGATTTTGTTTGGGTATCTTGTTAGTCCATGATTAGTCAAAGTCAAGTATGTATGATTAGTCAAAGTTATTTATGTCATTCAAAGTTATTTATGCCATCAAATTAATAACCAATATGTGATTGGTTCCAGCCCGTATTCTAGAATAGTCCGTACACTCCTATATATTGTATCAATTGTTTTGAGGAATACAAGACACAAATTATATCTCTAAACCCTTTCTTACATGGTATCACGCCTAATTAAACCCTAACCGATCCTGGAAACCTTCTTCTTCCTAAAAACCAATCGTTCCCTTCTAAAATCGTGCTAGGTCACATTCGTGCTTAGGTCATGAAGTTTATTGTCGTGTAAAGGTCACACTGTTTATTAAGCCGTGCAAGGTCACGTCTGTGTTTTTGTTCTTCGTGTAAGGTCATGAAGCCAAGTTATCGTGCAAGGTCACAGTTGATTCTATTTGTTTTTGTTACTTACGTACTTCCCTACACAAATGTTATTTGTTTTGGATTCTATTTAAAGATGTCTACTGGTGACTTATTGGCTACATTATTAAACCAATTAGGGTTAAATAACTCATTTACTGCAAACGCGTCCAAAAACAAAGAGGTAAAACCTTCCCAGTTTCCTACTCCTATCACGAATCCTAACCTAGTGGCTTACCAAGCATTTGGACCAATTGGTCCAAGTTACTTTGCTCTACCAGCCCCTATGTATGGCCCTACTCCAACATATATACAGGCCCAAGCCAGGGTTCCTTCGGGTCAAGCAACAATTTTACCTCATGCTTTCACTATCGGGTCTCTTCATGATCTCACCACTGGCGCATGGAATATGGATACAGGTGTGAGCTCTCACCTTAATGATTCTGTTACTAATCTAAGTGTAGTTTTTAATTCGTGTATGTATTCGTCTGTCTCGGTTGGTGACGGCCATTTCATACCCGTCACCAATACGGGCCATAGTATTTTGCCAACTTCCGTTAGGCCTCTTCACCTAAATAATGTCCTTATCACTCCTAATATTGTCAAAAACTTAATATCTGTTCGTCAGTTCATTCGGGATAATAATTGCACGATTGAATTTGACGCGTATGGTTTTTCCGTCAAAGACTTTATGACTCGTCGGTTTTGCCCCCCCCCTTCTCCGAGTATAGCAACAGGGGAACTTTAACCGGTCACGCATCCTTCTCCAATCCCTCATGCTTTCCTCGTCAGTCAACATACATGGCACAAACGTCTTGGACATCCAGGAGGTGACGTGTTACGTCGTCTTGTTTCTAATAATGTTATTTCTTGTAATAACGAAAAACCTCTTGTTCTTTGCCATGCTTGTCACTTTGGGGGGGGGGGGGGGGGGCTAACACGTGAGGCTTCCGTTCGTCAGTTCAAATACTGTCGTTACTTCTTGTTTTGACATTGTTCACTCAGATGTGTGGACTTCACCCATACCAAGTCTCTCAGGGTTTAAATACTATTTTTGTTTTTAGATCACTATTCGTAGTTTATTTGGGTTTATCCTTTGCTTAATAAATCTGATGTTTGGTCTAAATTTGTTTTGTTTCGTACCTATGTTCGTACTCAGTTCAAGTGTGAAATTCGTTCATTTCAGTGTGATCATGGTGGAGAATTCGACAACCGTAACCTTCACAAATTTTTTGCCGAGAAAATGGTATACAAATTCGCTTTTCATGTCCCAAAACATCCCAACAAAATGGCAAATCCGAACGAATGGTTTGTACCATAAATAATCTCATTCGAACTTTACTTTTTCAAGCCAATCTTCCACCCACATTTTAGGTTGAGGCTCTCAATATGGCCACTCACTTGCTTAATATTTTACCTTCCACTACAGTTACCAATGAGATACCTTATACTCGCTTGTTTGGAAAGAAGCCGGACTAAAGCCTTTTACGCACTTTTGGTTGTTTATGTTACCCTCACCTATATCCTAATCACAAACTTGAACCACGTGCCACACCCTCCATATTGTTGGGACACGCTTCTAATCATCGTGGGTATCGATGTCTTGACTTACACAAAAATAAAATAATTATCTCACGTCATGTTACCTTTGATGAACATTTTTTCCATATGGATCAAACTCACTCAGCTCGTACCCACCTGACATATTTCAGATGACTCCGCCGATATTCCAACTCACCATTTCGGATCCATTCCCCTTTTGGACCCCGATACTATAACACGCAACTCATATACCTCCACCAAATACTACTCCCACTGATACAAATATAGCCCCTTCAGCCCAACCTGAATCACCAGCCCACGCTACACCATCTCATAACTCCCCAGCCCAAGAATCCATTACAACCCATGATACTTTACCACATATCCAACATATGCACGTGGCCTAACAAACACCTGAAATTGATCATGAACAACCTCCCACGGCTCAAAATGAAATTCCACCTCTTATAATTCCCAATCCACCTGAAAACCCGAACCCTGACTCGGTTTACCCCATGGTCACACATTTTCGTGTCGGGACTAATCGTCCTACTGAGCGTCTTAATTTACATGTATCTTCGGTTTCTCCTTTACCAAAATCTTATCGTGATGCGTTTAGTGATCCTAATTGGCAAAATGCTATGCGTGATGAATATAGTGCACTTATTAAAAACAGAACTTGGGTTTTAGTACCTCGACCTACCAATACGAATATAGTTCTTGTATTGGCTTTTTCAACCATAAGCCATTTGGCAGATGCACGCTATCGCTACAAGGCTCGTCTTAGTGCCGAATGGTAGTACTCAGTTATAAAAAAAAAAAAAGAAAAAAAAAAAAAAAGGAGTTGATGTTGATGAGACCTTTAGTCCGGTTGTTAAATTGGGTACTATTCGGACTGTTCTTAGTTTGGCTTCTTCTCGACATTGGCCGATTCATCAGCTTGATGTCAAGAATGCCATTTTACATGGTGATTTATCCAAGACAGTTTATATGCAGCAGCCACCAGGTTTTCGGGACTCTAAATATCCTGATCATGTATGTTTATTATAAAGATCTCTTTATGGGCTCAAGCAGGCTCCTAGAGCTTGGTTTCGGCGGTTTGAATCTTATATCACTCGAGTTGGTTTTCATTCTAGCCGTTGTGACTCATCTTTATTTATATACAAGCATGGGCCGGACACTACTTACTTATTATTATATGTTGATGATATAGTGCTCACTGCTTCTTCTCAGCCTTTGTTACAACGGATTATGATCATTACATCAGGATTCTCTAATACAGGATCTGGGCTCTCTTATATTTTTTGGGTATCTCTGTTACACGCGATTCTTCTGGGATGTTTTTGTCTCAGAAGAAATATGCTGTTGAGATTCTTGAGCGAGCTCATATGGCTAATTGTAATCCCTGTCGAACTCCTGTTGATACCGAGTCTAAACTAGGAAATGATGGTGATCCAGTATTTGATCCCACTTTATACCGGAGTCTTACGGGTTCTCTTTAGTACCTTACTTTTACTCGCCCTGATATTTTCTTAAAGCATCGAACGGGTAACAAGTTTGTTCTCATAGCAGATCCTCGAGAGCCGCATCTCTCTGCTCTTAAGAGGATTTTGCGGTATGTTCAGGGTACTCTGAATTATGGTTTGCAGTTATTTTCTTCATCTACCACAGATTTGGTTGCTTATTCTGATGCGGATTGGGCTGGTTGTCCCCATGACTCGGAGATCGACTTCAGGTATTTGTGTATTTCTGGCAACAATTTTACTATTCTTGGTCCGCTAAGCGTTAGCCTATGCTTTTCTCGTTCTACGTGCAGAGCAAGTATCGTGGCATTGCCAACGGGTTGCAAGACGGCTGGTTGAGGAATTTACTACGTGAGTTACACACCCCTTTGTCTTCCGCTACGCTTGTTTACTGTGATAATGTCAGTGCTGTCTATTTATCTTCCAATCCAGTTCAGCATCAGCGTACGAAGCATATAGAGATCGATATTCATTTTGTTCGTGATTTAGTAGCTGCTGGTCAGGTTCGTGTTCTGCATGTTCCTTCCCGTTATCAGTTTGCAGATATCTTCACTAAGGGATTGCCTTCAGCGTTGTTTGAGGAGTTTCGCACCAGTTTGAGCGTCCGGTGTCCTCCCGCTCCAACTGCGGGGGAGTGTTAGTCCATGATTAGTCAAAGTCAATTATGTATGATTAGTCAAAGTTATTTATGTCATTCAAAGTTATTTATGTCATTCAAAGTTATTTATGCCAGTCAAATTAATGGTCATTATGTATTGGGCTCAAGCCCGTATTCTAGAATAGTCCGTACACTCCTATATATTGTATCAATTGTTTTGAGGAATACAAGACACAAATTATATCTCTAAACCCTTTCTTACATATCTAAGCTAAGGTTTTGATGACAAGTAAAGCAATAAACACACATAAGAAGATTAACAAACGATAGAGAAGCGATCAAATACTAATATAAAGAAAACATATCAACCATGAATAATCCGATAAAATGCCGGTTTGTTTATTAGTGCAATGATAGTCTTATCTCAAAGCGGCATATCATTCTTAAGACTTAGGCGGTGCATCATCCTAAGACCTAGACACGAATAATCCTATCATAATTAACGTGTCCGCATAAAGCATCCTTTTTGTTGGTTATAATCTACCTTAGGATTTAAATAATGGTGCTCTTACTAAACCCTAGCCCAATGGGACTTTACCCACTTACTGCTTAACGGCAATTTATGATTTGTAATAGATGGTAGTCCACAATCCAAACTATACCAATGATCAGAACATTATTAGTTAGTACTAAGCCACTACCTACTATGTTACAACCAGTTCAATCGAGGCAAGCAGGACGTTATTAGTGATCCTATTTGTTCCACCTATACGCATCACTATATGGAGACCTATCCCAGACTCTTAGCCTACACCCAAACAACACCAAAGTTGTAGCGCATTAAATATATAGGACTAGACCTAGTTGAATGATAGGTCGCATACTTAAGCACGTAAACAAGTATCATGTGATAAACATAATCAATAAATCAACGATAAATTAAGCAATCAAGATAAACAAACCAAACATTAGATCTTCATAAACATGGCTGATACCTAAAGGTATCAGCCGACAGTCATTGTAAAAATACACACGGTTTGATATATGAACGATTAAAATAAGAAAACCTCAATCGAACGTGTATTCGGTTGTGCAAAGATTACAAGAGTTTTCTTATGATCTTGAGGCTCTTTTCTGACCATCTAGGCTCCTTTAATCGTCTCTTGGTCGACTTGGTGGTTTAGGGATTCACTTGCATACCTAAAACTAAGTTTAGGATCGTCTATTTATAGAGTCTGGAAACTCGTCGATACGCCGTATCGAGCAATGTGGGATACGGCGTATTGGGGATTTTTTAGAGTAAGGACCACGTTTGATATCTTCTAGAATATTTTATTACTATATTGTGAATACGGCGTATTGATGTCTCCTGGATATGACATATTGAGTCTTTAATCCTTCGTGGTTATCTGTGAAGTGTAGGCATGGATACGCCGTATCTTCTTGATGGATACGACGCATTAAGGTGAAACTAGTTCCTTCTTCATCATTGACTAAAGTATTATATACGGCGTATCGTTGATTTGCATACGGCGTATTCTTCAAAGTCAGGCAATGGTCTTTTAGCTCGTCAAGTCTCGAATACGTCGTATAGGTCTAGAATAATACGGCGTATTTTTTGTCAGATCAGCAGACTTTCTCGAACTCTTCGTTTATGCTCCAAAATGCATGCCTTTTAGCATAACTTCACCAAGTACTCCATAATTACTGCAATTCTCAAATACAAATGATTAAGTAACAATTCTTTGTAATAATGATACGAAATGGGTTAATTACATGGGATAAATGATGCTATAAAATAGACGTTATTTGATGTCATCAACAATCATGACTTAGATGTTGCACACATGAATAACGATCCATTCTTTGGCATTTCAATTCCAGAAAATAATTTTGAAGCATCTTCTTCTTCGGACGTTCTTCCTACTGTTGTGCACACTGCTGCTCCTAACTCAGAACACGTTACCAAATGGACCAAGGATCATACTTTAGACAACATCATCGGTGAACTTGAAAGACCTGTTTCCACAAGACTCCAACTCCATGAAAAAGCCTTATTTTGTTTCTACGATGCCTTTCTTACATCAGTTGAACCAAAGAACTATAAAGATGCATTAACTCAAGCATGTTGGATTGAAGCAATGCAAGAGGAGCTTAACGAATTTGAACATCTTAAAGTCTGGGAACTTATTTCTCGTCCAAATAAAGTGATGGTTATTACTTTAAAATAGATTTACAAGGTGAAACTTGATGAATTAGGAGGAATTATAAAGAA
>BQNB010058960.1:0-22482 GCA_026074375.1 Tanacetum coccineum | reverse complement strand
GAGGCCAAAATCGAATCCGAAAAACTAAAACACACTTGAAGGGCCCAAATCAAATGCTCCAAATGCTAATACACAAACCACAAACGTAAGTTAAGTAAAAACATAAAAATGCCAAGACGCAATTCAAATCAAAAGCCCACAAACCGTTTCTATTTTACTAAGCTTAAAATTTTATAACAATTTTGAACTTCCATTTTGAGTACTTTTGATCTAACATGATAATACCAAAAATCTAAAGACTATCGAATAAGCTAACTGAAATGAGAACTAAATAGCTATATAAACTAAAGAGTCCTCGAAATAGAAACGGTGTCCTAGCTTAATGAGTAAGCTGCGATGATAAGCACCTTGTTTTGAATCAGACTAAGATAAAAAGTAAGCTAACAAAAATGTTTTAATGAAAATTAAGCTATAAACTAAAACTGATAAGCTAGTTAAGCAAGAAATTAGCCCTCGAAAATAATGAAACTCAAGTCCTTGAAAATAAGCCAATGTCCAACCGAATAGTGGTTTCCATTATGATTTCGAATCAAGCAAAATATTCAATAATCAAATCGAATAAGCTAAAGGCATATCCGATACTAGACAAAATTAAGAATGAAATAATCCGAAGCTTTGTAGATACTATAAGCTATTTCTAACTCGAGTTAAGCCATAAGATTAGCTTATTCGAAACATAGAAATAAGCTAGGAGAATCAAGCTTTAAGAACAAAATGAGTTTTAATGAAATAAGCCACGAGTAATTTTAATCCAAACACCAACATTATCTCATTAACTAATAAGCCCAAGAGTACAATAAGACAAATCCAATAAGCTCACAAAAAAGCTTTTACAATATTTCTAAAACTAAATTAAGATACACCAACTCCTAAAACTAAATAGACTAAAAATTTTTTAATCCAACTCCTAATGCCTCCAAAATGAGAGGAGTGAGTTGTATTAATCGGGCAAGGAGGGGTGAGTTTGTAAATTAGCCTCCCATCATTAGGCACTCATTCACCAATCATTGTCCTCCATTCTTGTACACACGGATTGAGGAAATAATGTAATGATCCAACCGGTAAAGAGCTGCCACGTGTCTTTTTTTTAGCTTCATTCGTATGCTTCAATTTTCATCCGTTTGATCAAATTACCTCTTAAATGAATTGAAGATATAATTTGCCTTGCCATGTATTGAAAAGATATTGGCCCATTTATTTGCTAGTGCAAAGTCATGTGATGAGCTTTATTTAATTTGAAGCTCACGTGACAATGATGTCACATAACAGATTTTCCTTATTTTATGATTTGGGCTTTAGGCTTATTATATGGGCTAAGTTAACAATGGGCCGGGCCGGCCCAGTTAAATGGGTTATGGGCTGGCCCAATAAGATCCGGGGGCCCCCTTGGACTCGTTTTCTCGTGCTCTTTCCATTCCCGTGCTCGGTTTTGTCTGCTTTTGTCTTTTTTGTCCATTTCTTTAATATCCGTACATGCACATACACAAACACAAAAACAAGCATATATATTGCATTTTTATTATGTTTTTGGTCTTTTGGGTTCGTTTAATTAGGTAAAAAGTATGTATAAAATAGCGAATACCAATCATCTTGTGTGATGATTATTAATATGTTGCACCTCGCGTTTCCGCTTCAGCGGGGTGTGACAGACTAGTTGGATGCAATACATGTTAATGATGGGATGTTTGTGATGGTAGATGTTCCTCGAGGATGCAGACTTGGAGCATGGCTTAGAGCATGCTGTCTCTTTATCATATCGAGCAAATCCAGAGGAGTTTTCTATTCCATTTCTAACCTTCCTATTTTAATTTATATGTGTAACACCCCAAAACTGGTTTTTAGCATTTAATTACGAGAATGCCATTAGATAGTTTGACTACGACTTTAAGTAGTTTGAATGCATTACATGATTGGTTAGTCAAACCCGATACTCAAAATATAAGTCAATATAATATGTAAATGGTTTTATAAAGTATTGTGTGTCACATATATGAAGGAAAAAGACTTGTGGGACTAAAGTTGACAAATGGGCAAACTTGTAACTAACTAGATATATACTTGTCATTTCCCTGAAACTCCACAAGATTCTAGTATCTTAGAGAGTGTTGTGGTGGAGTCGACCTAAGAAAGAAGAGAGGGAAAAACATAAACTTGATAATCAATTGATGAAGAAGATTAAGGTTCCAATTCTAGATACAAGTCTTTAACAATGATCCCACAAGGTAAGAATGATAATCTTAAGTTAAATTAGTGAGTTAAAAGTTAGGGTTCATGTAATCTAATTTAGGGGTTTTGGGTAATTGTGGTTCTAAACCAAGAATTAAGGTGTTTATGAATGCGGGTAAAGGTTACTTAATGATTAAAGAATAAATTGGTGGTTTGGGGATATGATCAAAATATGATCATATTAACGATGATGGGTATGTCTATGGGTGTGTAAACCCTCTTTATATTAATTTTGGAATTGATAAGTTTATGTTAGAATGATATTATCTAAGAACCAAATGATGTGGTGATGGCTTTATTGAGATTTAGCTTGGAATGAGGTAAGTAAAATGGTTATGATATGAAATTATATTGATTTAACATATATGTATTATGTATAAGATTGTGCTTAAGGTGCATGAAGTATTTTTACTAATGTGTTGGGATTAAGATTAGGTTTAAGGTTAGTTTGGCTTATCTAGCTAAAGATGTGATTAATCAAATTATGGACTAGCTAAGGTATGTAAGATTATGTATGTTAATGTGTGATTGATAATTGAATTAAGTGTTCTTGGACAAGTAGTGATGTTGAATAACTTCGGGCTTATGTCTAATGTGTATGATGTTTATATATGTAATGATGTATAATTATGTATTATTGCCATTTTACTTACTAAGCAAAATCTTACGTGTTATAGTTGACATGTTTTATAGGTTCTTGCGATGAAGGTATAGCCTTGATAAGGCATATGGTTTAAAAGCTTGGAAATTGGAAGCATGGAATATGCGTATGAAGTTAGTATGAGATGCCGAGTTCGAGTTAAGGTTGAACCCCCAAGTGTCATAAAATGGTGTATAAATGTTGTTTTCAAGCATTCAAGTCCATGTCTTTGTTGTAGAATAATGGTATTGTGTGTAGTTTATGTATTTAGTTAAAAACGGGTCAAAATGGGGTGTTTGGTAAACCTCGTAAAGTATATGTTTCGGGTCATTTAGACCGTAAAGGTTTATGAAAATGATGTAATATGTTATATTAATAATTTTTGGAAGTTTTGGTGTTATGTCGAGTTATAGAAGTCATTTTCCAGAAAAATGTGTAAAATGTATTTTTGGGTAGTACCTGATACAGGGGCATAAAGCCATATGCTTCTGAGCATACGGGTGTATGCCCGTCACAGAAGATTCTGACCAAAATGTAAAGCCATACGCTTCTGAGCATACAGGTGTATGCATGCTGCAGAACCTTCTGAGTAAACCATACATTTGTATGCCTAGAAGCATAAAGCCGTATGGTACCATTTTTTAGATTTTTATCATTTTTATTTCTTTCGTATAAAATGAATCATAAAGAGTTAGAAGTCGTTCTTTATATCATTAGAAAGGTATTTGAGTCTATTTTATGTTAATGATACTTTCAAGAGTCAAATGGTAATGTATTTTGATCAGTTTATTAAGGAATGACATAAGGTTGTTTCCGGTCATGCGTTTAAGTAAAAGTTTTCAATTATTGGTCAAATTTAGAGTCAGAAAAGGGGTGTTTCAATATGCCTAAGTTTGACTCAAGTGGGGGAAGGGATTAGAAATAAATGCCCATTTAATTATACTTGCCTTTAATGTTTTAGTTTTTCCTGAAAAATGTTTCATTACTAAAATTTTGACATGTTTTTCATTACTTCACTAGTTAAAACTTTACTGAGCACACCTACCTTATAATTCCATTGTGTGAGGATAAGCCTTTTTGTTTTCTCCTTATACATAAATTCAATAAAAATAAAAATAAGTGTGCCAGTGGCTGTAGTAGACTTTAGAACATAGATTGGTATATCTTTTTGAGACCACCAAAATGAGCATTTCACCTAGTGTAATTGTTGTAGCTGTGATAAAAGGCAAACTTTAAGATTAACCCCAAATAGCCTATATATGTTATGTGTATATTGACTTCTCACACTAATGAGTCAATCCCCATATTAAACCCTTGTTGCACTCATCTTTAGTGCAAGATACCCCTAGTACAACCTGCTGAGCCTTTCCTTTCATTTTATAACCCAATATGTGTTTGTTTTGTTACATTAATCGCCTAGCCTACCATGTAGTTTCTTTAGTCCATGATCAGGGATTTCCTAGTTTATTTTTGGTTTCACTGGTAGAAGTCGCGGGTTGGGGTATTTGGAAGAAAGTCGGGCTTTAAAGATAGTTGATCTCAAATGGGGGGATGCTTATGTATATATGTGTTCGTATTGTTATTGTATCCTTATCTTGCAACAAAAAGAAAAGAAAAAGAGCATGCAAGCAAGATTTTATTAATTTGTTTATAGTTGATAAAAAAATTATTATAACTCAGCTTTATTTTGTTGTATTGTGGTAGTATTCCCACCTTGTTCAGTTGGCGATGATTAATCATTCTAGTTTTGATCTATGTAAACGGGTAGTTCTTATAAACCCGTGTCATTTTATCTCTCCTTTCTAATTTAAGTCTATATTTGTACAATGTGGGCATTGTACGTCTCAAGTAGGGGGGAGGGAGATAGAAATGAGATATTCGATTAAATTATGTGCTTGTTTTACCCAAAAAAAATTTAAAAAAAATTAACACATAATTTTTTGTTCATTGTGATGAAGACCGAGTTAATGCATTTTATTTGCCTAGTTTATGTGATTTTGAGGCATTTCACTATATTTCATACGCATTAACTCGAGTATTATGAAGATCCCTTGACTCTTGACCCTCGTTTCTTCCTTATGGGATTTGAATGCGACCAGTGACAGGGAGATTGTGGACTTAGGAAACTATTTGTTTCGTGTCTTTATGTTACACCAATTATAAATGCATCAACTGTCTTTATCCTACCCTTATCATTCTTAGTCCTAACCTTTAGCTGATTCGAGTTAAGGAATTGGCAATCACTGGTGTCTCGTTCATGGATTTGAACTAGCATTTATGGTTTTATTCCCTTTTCTAGAATTTTGGTATTGGTAAATGTTGGGTTCAGTTCCTGAGCCCTTCAGTCTTTTAGTAGATTTAAACATAAAATCCCCTAAGTGTTTCCCAAGCTAAAGTCTTTTAGCTTAAGTCGTTGAAGTATCTTTCGCATCAGCTCTTCAGGTCCTTAGAAACTGAAGAAGGACTCTTGGTTGGAGCTTCAGTTTAGCTTGGTTGACAATTCCAAGCTGAACGCTGTCTATCTCCTTAACAGAAGTTGAAACGTGTTGTTTCACTTCTAGAAGGTTTACAAGGCAGGAAAAAGATTACTTTATGTCAAAAGGAATAAAGCAATTTCCTTGGGAAATGTTACTTTTAAAGTTGGTATAGAAGTACATCAACTTTCCTTAAAGGATTGTACCTGGTACTATAAAGCATGTGTACATTAAATGGTAGCTCAACCACCCATTTAATGCTTGACATGTGTATTAGGTTAACTTGTAAACCCTAATCCCTTAGCCTATAAAAGGAAAGGGATTCCTAGAGAAAAGCCACGGGCTTCTCTGCTTTACAGATTGCCATCATGTGGTCTGTAAAGGGAGGTCTGATGTGCTGTCGTGTAGTGTCAATTATTTGATTATCAAGTTTTAAATTTATATTTAGCCGACCAACCTAAAACAACACTTTAACGAGCAATGTACCCAGTCAAGATGGAGTTTGCGGTAAGTAGGGAGTCGAACACTAAGAGTGGAACATTAATCCTATATTCTATCAGTATTTTAATTAGTCTATTTACTAGTTAAACCTATGCTATATACGTTGTCTAATTATATAGGGGTTTTCAGCTTGAGAGACTGACACGGGTTTGGTGGAAACAAATATCAACTCAATAGACAATAAACATAAAAGAAGAAAATTAGAAGATAGAAAAGCAGTACAAGCCAAATGATAGAAAACTGTATTAGCCATATTAAATTCGGTTCAATGCTGGTTTGTTTGTTTTAGTGCAATGATTTACTTATCTTGAAGCGGCATATCATTTTTAAGACTTAGGCGAGACATCATCCTAAGACCTAGACACGATTAATCATGTCACAATTAACGCATCCGCATAAAGCATCCTTTAGTTCAATTATAATCTATCTTAAGGAATCAAAGCAGTGGTGATCCTGTTAAAACCCTAGCCCGACAGGACTTTACCCACTTATTGTTTGACGGTGTTTTATATATTGTTAGTCCACTATTCTAATCTTTATCAGTCAATTAAGAGCAAGATTGCTGAAACATAAACGGGTCACCTACCGGTCCAACTAAGCTCATAATTTAAAGACAAAGACAGAATGTTATTTGTGATCCTATTGGTCCAGTAATATGAAACACGATATGGAGAGCTATCCCGGTATCTAGATTACTTGGTCTGTATCACTAGATCCAGTTGAATGAAAGGTCGCATATTCAAACACAATAACAAGTACGAGGTGATAAACATAATTAAACAATCAACGATAAATTAAGAAATCGATTTTAAAACAAACCAAACATTGAACTTTCATTAAGATGGTTAATACCCGAGGGTATTAGACCACAACCATTGTAATTATACAAGCATAATCAAATAATTGAAAATTGAACGATTAAGAGAGTAAAAATTACACGATGTCTTCTATGGATTCGTGATCAATGCTTGACCTTGATGGCTGATCTTCTCTTCTAAAATTCATCTTTTTGATGAGTATGGTATAAAGAATATGATATTGCACACTGAAAACTCGTTTTTAAGTCTTCTATTTATAATGTTTGAAAAAGACTCGATACGCCGTATCTGGCAAGGTCGATACGGCGTATTGGGCTGGATTCCTTAGAGTGCGCGCTACGTTCATAATCAATCAGTGATATCATTCCCAATTTACTTGATTTAGTGTATCTTCGAATAGTTATCTTTACGGATACAGCGTATGTAGACAGAAGGGATGCGCCGTATTGGGAATTGGTCAAAACGCGTTTTCTTGTGAAGTCTTGGCGCGGATACGCCGTATCTCCTTTGTTGGATACGACGTATTGGTCAAAAATTAGTAATCTTCAAATATCTTCATTTTAGCTCCAAATTATGCGCCTTTTAGCTTGTCTACACAGAACACTCCTGAATTACTGCATTTATCAACTTTAAAGCAATTAAGTACCAAATAATGCAATAATTATATAAAAGTGGACAAAACAGATGGGGTAAATGATATAATAAAGTGTCGTTATTTGATGTAATCAAATATCCCCCACTTAAATCCTACTTGTCTTCAAGTAGACCTTAGAAAAAGTTCCAGTTTATGAAAATGTGTCCCAACCAAAATTGAGGTTTTTTCGTTTAAGCATCGTTTTGTCCTAATCACCTGTACATAACCAAGCTCCTCACGAAATATGGAAATGAAAACACCAATCACGCAACTAATCTAGGGTGCAACATTTAAATTGTACCATCAATTCTCGTCCCGTGATGTTTCGTATCATAGGCTGGCAAGGATACACATCTCCACCACTAAACTAAGGAGAAACAAGTCAAAAGTAAATCAGAGTAAAGAAGGGCTTAGGGTTGATCATTCAGCATCTTTCACCATAAAGAACCATTACAACAAGGCACTGCATCCGTACATAACACGCGTACCCACAAATAGACATAAACATCCGACACCTCCCTGTTCATGTTTAACCAACTAGATAAGAATTATATACGGTAGGGACTTCAACATCACCAAAAGTCGTCGTCCAACGAGGCAGCTGAGACATGCATACATGACAGTAACACGGAAACAAAACACCATGCTCGTAACAAATCTCGTTCGAGTTAGACACTAAGGTTAGTTGCTAGGAATGGGAATAAATAGGTGTTAAACAAAATTTACTCAACAAATAGATTAAAGCAATAATAAGTAGTTTGCTATAACTTTCCCCCGACCGTTCCATGACAAAGACTTGAACATATAGACAAATGCCTCGATCGTAGAAATGAAAAAGACAACCTAAGTTGGCGTTCCCATAACGCTCAACTTCCCTTACATCCCGATCTTTACATACTTTTACAGAGTAAGTGGTGATATCAGCCACTTTTTACAAGACTTTACATCATTGATTTTTTGTACAACTATCAATGAATCATCGATCCTTCAAGTGATTCCTTTAGAATAAACATCTTGTAAACCGACTATTTTTCTTCCTCTTCTTCTCTCTTTTTTTTGCAATACAACATAAATCTCGGTTTTATTTCAACGTCTTCACTATCATAATTCATCCGGATAATCTTTTCCTTGTATCACTTCTTCTTCGACAAGAGTCATAAACGCGAAGTAGCAAAACTTACGAGCTACTTATTTTTTTCCCATTGCATTGTGGCAAATTTTCACTCTCTAAAAAAAGAGACCCCTACAAGAATAGAAAATTTTTCACTATAGACACAGAAAATACAAAACATTACACAAACAACTAGCAACTTTGATTAGAATAGGTTTAATCACACGGTAAGGCCAAAGGTGCAAAGGTGTAACTAAACATATAATATGGTGTATAAAAAAAAGAAATAGCTCAGCATGTGTTCTAGGGAAGCTTACTCTAAAAATGAAGTAATCAAAGGGTTACACGAGATTAACTAACCAGTATAGTTAGTTAAATTTATGACATGTAGGCTATTTGTTTAATCTTAGAAATTTATCAGTGAACATATTCTACCATCTAAATCCATAGTACTCATCATTGCGGTCTCGAGTGATATACTAGGCCAAGTTCTAAAGTCCACTACATCACCGGCACACTCATAATTTTTGTGGAATTTTTAGGTAAACAATTGGAAACGGAATAGGCTTAATTCTCACAATATGATCAAGGTATTATACTCTCACAATAGTATCAAGGTTATAGTGCGCTAGGTAATGTAACTAGTGATTTTTACAAAAGTCATGCTAATTTTTTTGGCCTATTTTTAAGCACTTTGCATGTTATTTTGTAAAAAAGAAGACAAGTACGTTCTAATTCTCCACCCCCACTTAAATTATACAACGTCCTCGTTGTATAGATAAAACAATTAAATAATAAGGGAAAATAGAATTAGAACAAAAAACTCCCTGATGTTTTGCTCGTGATAATTTTCCAAGATGAGTTCTAGAGCAAAAAGTGGTGTTTTGACTAGGCACCAGAATGCTCGGATAAGTTCAACACATGTCCTTTTCAGAATATACCATATCATAGTTTCAGCAAGGTCCTACATAAAAGATTAGAAGACGAGTGCAATTTCTATCTCGCTACAATGATACATGAAAACAATTAAACACACAACTGTACAAAGATCAATACGCCGTATCCCAAACCCTAAGATACACCATATGGTTCCTGTAAAAACAATTAAATACTGTAAATTAAATATTAAGTTTTTAAAACTGATAACGTCCAGACACGTCTATACGTCGTATCCAGAGGGGTTCGATACGCCGTATAGAGTGTCTGGGAAGACAGACTCGTGCAACAAACAATTAAAATGACCAGGTTGTCTCCCGGGAAGCACTTTTGTTTCAGTTGGTCTTTAAGTTCGACCTTTTTCCTACTGGTTAATTATCTCGTCGTGTTTACTTCCCAGCCCACGATCTTTCTGTTAAAGTTCGTAGGTAATGCAAGACAATCTGCCAGGAGTTCTTCAACAGTATTAATTTTTGATTGGACTACGTAACGAACTCTTCATCATTGCTTATAGAATGTCGTATGACTGTGAATTCTTTAGTTCTACACAGTTCGTCTGCGTTATCGATGTTGCGGCGAGCGGGGATTGGTTTCCAAGAATATTCCCTATTAACAGCTTCGTATATGTCATTCGCTTCCTGTGCGTCTAAATAGGGTCTATAAAATGTATCCAAACATGTCCTTTTGCATGGTTCTTTGTATTCGTCGAGTCGTCCGATCATTCCTTTATCACATTTATTCATATAGAATTCCCATACCCCTTTCTCGTAATATTTGCATCCCAATAGTTGTCAAACTTTGATGCCAGCTAATATATAAATTTTAAGTAATCCGTTCCGTTGTCCAGTCATCAGGGATTTTGCTATTGCAAGTATGGGACAATGGGTAATATCTATGAAAAAATTTATCGCTCAATTCACTCCAAGTAATAGTTGTTCCATTTATTTCATTATTCCACTGTTTCTCGGCATCTCCACTAAGTAATTTTGAGAAGACATGCAATCGTAGTTCATTTTTTTCCACATTGGGCATCTTAATCCATTCGGTTATTTTGAGCACCCTTGCAATGTGGTCGGTAACGTCTCCTCCGTTTCTTCTTCTTCATTGTGATCAGAAAGATGGTGGAATTTCATAATGAACCTTTCGACCTTGTCATCCCAAGTAGTGATTGAGCCTATACACTCCTTTGTAAACCATTCACTTGCAGCTCATGCGAGTGAGACAGGGAAAATATTAAGCCTGAATTGGTTTTGAGTCAACCCTTTAATTTTGATTGGCCCAACAACTTTGAGAAATTTATCGATGTGTTTGAACGCGTTTTCCCTAATATTCCCATAAAAGCATAATCGCGTAATCTTCCACCAAGAATGGCCCCTGTATTTCCACAATACATTCTCGAACCATTCTTTTCCTATTGGTTATCACTAGAGACGAGGTTCTTTCGGGTAGCGGTAATGTAGTCGTTTGGTTCCGCTATGGTGGTTTCTCTGTCTACGGTTTCCTGAAATTAAGCACAAATAATCAGTAGGATGTGCCCTTGAGGAAGGGAACACATAAAACAGGAAATCGATAACAAAAAATTATGTCTGCTACTGTGTCAGATGACAGATACGCCATATTCAATTAGTTTGAATACGCCGTATAGGTCTGTTGAATGACCAACGCCGTATTGAGTTCACAGAATATGTTGTATGTTTGGAAAAACATATACGTCGTTTAAAAATAACTTAAAACTTAATACGTTGTTCTGGGTAGAAACGTACCTTGGCCTCCGCAATATTTCTGTGTGAGGACCATCCTTATAATACCGTTTAGGGTCGAACGGGATGCCAAATGGCACATATAAATTTTTGATGAGTTTTATTGACATCCAGTTAAAATGATTCCAACTCACGATATTTGCATCCAATATTATAAGAATTTTCTCGTTGAAAACTTTTTTATTTTTATCGTGATTTTCTCTCGAAAGTTCATTTGATCTTTTATTTCATTTCACCCAAAAGGCTGTGTTATACCGATGTTTGTCAATTGCTATCCTTAAGTCGTTTTAGATTATCAGGAAAGGTTACTGTAAATGTTATCCGTTCTCAGATGATTATATTTCTGGACCAGATGTTTCAAATTTATTGATATGCCCAGAACTTACAGGAGGTTCAATTTCAAGATTTGATTTAGACGTTAAGCCATCGTTATAAACAATGGCTGGAAATTCATTTTTGAAATCTTTAAAGTAGTCTAAATCATCAAGACAATCGACCGTAAAGCTCGGAAAGATGAATGCTTGAGTACTTCATCATTTTCTGAATCCTTTTTTAAATCAATGACAGAAATTATTTTATAAGAAACTGAATTCTCGTCAAAAATTACCGTGTAATCTTCATCGTCGGATTCGTCTAATGATATTCTGAAATCAATCTTGTTTTTGTTAAGAGGACTTACAGTGGGTGCACATAGGAGTGTTGTATTGGACGTTATGATATTATTAAAGACTATGGCTGGGAATTCAGTCTCGAAGTCAATGAAACAATCGTCCTCATCTTCATGTTCGACCATGTCTTTGAGCTTTTTCTTCTTCAAGTCTGGTGTATTCCTCCATGGTGATATTTGGGTCATCCATTTTTACCTGTAATCAACTGGCAATGGAGGAAAAAGGTCAAATGGACTAATACGCCATATTCAGTGGACTGAATACGTCGTATTTAACAGGAAAACACAATGCAGGAATTTAAACACTTAAACACGCAATACAAACAGAATTAAAAAATTAGATTACACTAAACTAAACTAATTAATGGTCAGAAATACTAATAAGAATAAGGTTTAATTAATTCACTCTTCGGCAACGCGCAAAAACCTTGATGTGCTGTCGATGTAGGGTCAATTAATTTGATATCAGTTTTTAAATTTATATTTTAGCCGACAAACCTAAAAAAAACCAAACAAAAAACTTTTTAACGATAGGGGGGGGGGGGGGGGGGGGGGGGGGGGGGGGGGGTGGGGGGGGGGGGGGGGGGGTACCCAGTCAAGACGGAGTTCGCGGTAAGTAGGGTGTCAAACACTAAGAGTAAAACATTAATCCTATATTCTATTAGTATTTTAATTTGTTCTAATTAGTCTATTTACTGGTTAAACATATGTTATATACGTTGTCTAATGATATGGGGGGTTTGAGCCTAAGATATTGGCACAGGTTTGGTGGAGACAAATATCAATTCAATACACAATAAACACAAAAGAAGAAAATCAGAAGATAGAAAAGCGGTACAAGCCAAATGATAGAAAACTATATTAGCCATACTAAATCCAGTTCAATGTCAGTTTGTTTGTTTTAGTGCTCGAAGCGGCATATCATTCTTAAGACATAGGCAGGACATCATCCTAAGACCTAGACATGATTAATCCTGCACAAATTAACCATCCGCATAAAGCAATCCTTTATTTAATTAAATCATCTTAGGGAATCAAACAGTGGTGATCCTGTTAATAACCCGAGCCTAATCGACTTAACCCACTTATTGTTTGATGGTAGTTTTATATACTGTAGTACCACTATCAAATCTTATATCAGTTAATTAAGAGCATGATTGCTGAAACATAAACGGGTCACCTACCGGTCCAACTAAGCTCATAATTCAAAGACAAAGACAGAACGTTATTTGTGATCCTATTGGTCCAGTAATATAAAACACGATATGGAGAGCTTATCCCCGGTATCTAGATTAACTTGGAACCGTATCACTAGATCCAGTTGAATGATAGGTCACATATAACACATAAACAAGTATGAGGTGATAAACATAATTAAACAATCAACGAATAAAATTAAGAAATCGAATTTTAAAACAAAACAAACATTGACTTTTCATTAAGATAGCTAATACCCAGGGTATTAGCCCACAACCATTAGAAATATACAAGCGTAATCAAATAAAGAAAATCAAACGATTAAGAAAGTAAAAACATTCCACGATGTCTTCTTGGATTTGTGAATAATGCTTGACCTTGGTGGCTGATCTTCTCTTCTAAAATTCGTCTTCAATGAGTATGGTATAAAGAATATGATATTGTATACTGAAAACTCGTTTTTGAGTCTTCTATTTATAGTGTCTGAAAAAGACTCGATACGCCGTATCTGGTAAGGTCGATATGGCGTATTAGGCTGGATTCCTTGGAGTGCACGCTACGTTCTCAATCAATCAGTGATATCTTTCCTAATTTACTTTATTTATTATATCTTCAAATAGTTATCTTCGTGGATATGGCGTATGGAAACATAAGGGATATACCATATTGGGAATTGGTCAAACGCGTTTTCTTGTGAGTCTAGTGCTGATATTCGCCGTAAACCTCTTTTGTTAGATAGGCATATGTAGTCAAAATCACCTTCTTTCACATGTCTTCATTTTAGCTCCAATTTATGCGCCTTTTAGCATGTCTTTACAAAACACTTCTGAATTACTGCATTATAAACTTTAAAGCGATTAATACCAAATAAAAGCAATAATTATATAAAATGGAGCCAAAACAAGATGGGATAAATGAATATAATACAATGACTCATATGATGTCATCATGAACCAACTAGAAAGCGAAGCAATTTAATTTACTATGAACTCTATGCAAAAGTCTGTCGCAATCTTAAAATTCCTCATATGGTTAAATGTTAACCCAACCTTGACTCGAATGCTGGTCACGCCTAATACCAGAGAGGAAGGTCAATGGTAAAAGCTTACCTCTTTACGAGAGTAAGGGCCGAGGCTGAATTATAATTAAATCGGTGCTAAAGCTGCAAAATACTTAATTTTAGTTCCAAGATCAAGAGACCGATGTCATAGGTATACATCAAACCTCCAATGTATATGGATACTACGACTGGAGAATTGAGAACATCCATGTGAAGTGGGTAACTTTGCACTTAGCATTTTTGTAATCCAGAACTAAGACTAACATCAAGGTTATGCAACATAAAACCTAATAAAGAAAACAATAAAACAACGAGATCATAACATAATAATCATAAGATAATTAAAATAATTAAATGCCAAGAACAAATAATAAAACATAACTAATAAAAATAACATCAACAATTATATGGATGGATCCAATAAGCCAAAATAATATAATTAAATTGACCACAAAAAGTTGAAGTATAATTACAAGTTGTGCGAAATTAATGCTCTCGATCCCCTAGTCGAACGCCATGGTAAACCCCGAAGGGTTTGCCCTATACCTAAGCAAGCAAGTAGCCTGCTCTTTTCTTCGATTCTCTTTTGGCGGCTAACAACCACGAACAGAATGAATTCACATTCAATGATTGTGAATTCTTTATATAACAATTGTAAAGTTTGTAACATGTACGCAAATGGCCCCTCAAGTATTGGGTGTAGTAATTATGCAGCTTCAGTCCCTGGATGAATTATACTTTACACAGTAATTGATTTGGTTACGGCGTAACCTCACCAACGTGGTTACGCCATAAACTTTCTAACGTTACGCCATAAACTTCTGACGCGGCTTTTCCTTCTTTATGTGATAAAATTAGTTACGGCGTAACCATATCACACGTTACACCGTAACTATTAAGCAGCAACAATATAATTTCCATAATAATATTTTACGGCGTAACCAATATGGACGTTTACGCCAAATGCTCGCAGTCACCTGAATCTTTGTATTAAATAAGTGATCTTCCAAATCTTCGTGATAAATAACTGATTACAGCATAACCCAAAGACGTTTACGCCGTATTCTCTTCGTCAGTAATGTTACGGCGTAACCAATGTGTCAATTACGCCGTAACACATGAATAATGTGGATTTTGATATAAAAAACCGTTTTTCCGCATCTTTTCCGTTCCATTGCCCAAATTACCTAAAATACAAAATATTAATGAATTAAGTACCAAAACGATATAAAGCAATGCAATAAACGTGGGAATTTGATGTGAAAAAGTATTAAATATTTAATGTTATCACTAATATATAAACATCATCAACACATGTCCGACCTGCCATGGCTGCAAACGCGAGTTCGCGATGCCTCGTCAAGATATGGTCCCCTTTCAGCCTTTATGATTCGTCAAGATATTATACCTACAGAATAATTAGCGCAAAGAAGCAATGGCGTCTTCATCGCCATGTGAAATTACAATATGTAACCAACAAGTAACTGAGAAACAAACATAACGCTGCAGACATAAAGCTACCAGCGCATCAACAAAGCAGCCGTAAGAAAATGCAAGCCAACATCAGCAAACATTCAACAAAACAAACATCAGCAAAGCATGTGATAAGCATATGCCAAAGGCATTGTCAAAAGTGGCAATATAATTATATAAACTCTACAAAAGGCATAAAAGGCAGGTGCAACGACCCATCAACTTTGAACCCGAAATCGTTAAGTTCACATTTAAGGGTATGAAACTCGCCATGGCTGCAAACACGACTTCGTGATGCCCCGCCAATATACGAATCGCTTTCACCCTTATAACATTGTATAAAACACTGTCCCGTAACACAGTAACACACAAATTACTATAACATAATTATGTTAATATAATCAGACAGCGTTAAGCAAACATCAACAAACCATCATTTAAATGAGGCTTGGAGTTAGGAATAGAATAAAAGGTATCCTACCCGCCATGGCTGAAAACACGACTTCGTGATGCCCCGCCAAGATACGGGTCGGTTTCACCCATCGTCACCCACAAACACGCAACCCACAGAATCAATAGTATAGCACAACCCAACACCTGTCAAACACTCGCTTACAAATGTATCACAACCATCCCTTAATTCCAACAAAATCGCCCCTAATTGCCACAAATTATAACCAGCCCCTAACTACAAACATCAAATTGTAGCAATTTGCAAACTCAGGAAATAAAAAGTATTAGAAAAGAGGGCAGCAAAATGGCCGAAAGAAGCTAAGACATCAACATTTCGACACACAAATCTCATCATCGCCCGTGTTATAAAACTATACATTTAACCAAAAAACAAAAAATTAAATCCTCAAACAATGCAACATTAACAATTTACCCTAAAAATTTAGAATTAAATCTTCTAAATATACAACATTCTAAATATACCTTTCGTTAAAGATCAACAAACCGACATTAGCAGTCATAAAAACAAAGTTCAACCACCATGCAAATCGACAATACAAAACAAACCACCCATGTAAGGTCACCACGTTTGGGTGAATTTTGGAATGGGTCGTTTAGTGCAGAATTTACATCGCCTCTTTTGAGTGTCGTAAAAATGTTTAAGTTCAATTTTGATTTAAGAAAGTGGAAGAGCTTGTTTTGATGGTTGTTTCCATATATGGATCATTCCGTAACTCCCAAAAACGAAGTTTTTACGGTCAAACGAAATCTAGAAAAAGTTTTATAAAAATTCAGCTTTTAGTAAAAATTAGTTGTTGTCAGATTTTAAAAGAGGCATTTTCGTCACTTTCGGGTCCGTTTCGGCCTTCGGCCAAAACATGAAAGTTGTTCGGAAGGCTGTTTTACTTTTTCGCGAGGAAATTCGAGTCTAAAAATATAACACCCTGTGTTTTCAAGTCATTGACGACGTCGATAAATCCGCAATGTACATTTTGTATTGTACGCATTTGCTTTAAATCATAAATGTTAAGCTAAATCGCGTAAGCTAAAAATTAGCGTTCAATGTAAACGGGCATCAATCAATTAAGCGTTTACATCAATCAAGCGTTGAATAATTATTTTGAGAATAATTATTGTCATTGTTCATTTTATTTTTATCGGATACGTTAAGTGTATACGTTTCGCGATAAATTGCGTTTAGGCACTCCCGGAACCGCAAAAACTTTTCTACGCTTCAACAAATACCCACGTTTATACCCAATACCCAAAATTTACTCAATATTATCATACATATGTATCTAAAACCGGATTCAAAGAGAAAAGAACAAGAAATGCAAGTTGAGAACACATTTCCATGTTTTCATGGGATGTTCTCAACTATTTGAGGACATACACCATCCCTACCATGCCTTGACCAAAGAATAAGACCTTGGCCATCCCTAGGACTTGCTTTATGTTCCCTTGACCAATTATACATCTTATATACATACACATAGCTAGCAAGTAACTCCTACACACTTTACACTTAGATAAAATTCACAAAACACTCTCTTTTTGCCTTATAGAGCTCACGGCTCAATACCACCTCCCAACCAAACCCATACAAATTTTTCTACAATCCATACACTTCTATATACACATATTCTAAGATGTACTAAGGCATTTGCAAGCATTGGTTAACCATATTCAAGTAATAATCAAGAAAAAGGAAGCTAGGGTTTAGTGAAGGAAAGCTAGGGTTTATTAAGTGCAAGCTTGGTTTTTGTGGCTAAACAAGGGTTTAGTACTTATACATCATCATAATCATTCTTCATAAGGTCCATTTAAACTCTTTATGTTGCTATAACTTTCATTATTATGCATATGATATTTCTATTTAGCTTAAATCACCATTTAGGTTTTATTCATGAAAATGAAGTATATACTTGAAATGATCATTTTACACACTTATATACATGTGGTGTTATTACTTACATTATGTTAAAAAGGATGAGAAAATGTTGTATCATATTGTTTTGGTGTAAACATGATTATGGGTAAATTAGGGTTTATAATACTTCATAATATGTTTCAAGAGAAAGTAATACAAAAGACATGTTAATATTGATTATGGACTCTTAATCATGTTAATAGAACACTAAAATAAAGTCTCATGGAAAGAAATACACTTGTACACACTTGGTTAGGTGTAAAAATGATTATTTACAAAACTAGTAAATTAGAGATTTCTTAAGTAAAGTTATGATTTTAAGTATTATCATGAATTAGTTAACCTTGGTAACTTGGACACATGAGGACTAATATGGACAATAGACATTTAATATATGTATGATTTATAATATATATGATATATGAGACTTGTGATAAAATACAAAAGTAGTAAAGTATAAAGAAAAGGTTACAAATGGAGTCAACAAGCTTAAGCAAAGTTGCTGTCCAAAATCCGAATTTTGACATGCTTATTTTATATTTTTATAAGATAATACATTTCACGACGATTCCGAAAAAGTAAGAAACTTGTTAAACGGATTAATAACGAAAAAGTTACGTTAAAAACAAGTTATACGTTAATAAACGAAGTCGTAAATAAATTTTTATAAAAACATTTTTATAAAAATTTCAAACAGCAAGGGTTAGTATTTTTAATAAATAGTACACATTTTTAGGATTCCAAAATGATAAGAATCGTAATTTTTCAATTAATAACGAACGAGTTATGAATTTCGCGAGTTTACGACAATTAATACTTTTATAAAACTATTTTTATAAAAGTTACTATTCATGACAGAAAGTTATATTTTTGTAAACCTCATAAAAATATAGAACTTTCAAATACGAGAACGTCCTCGAAAGAATCGTTAAAAACGGAGCTATAACGAATAAAATACGACATTTACGGGTTTTACGACGACGAATACGATTTTTATAAAGCTCACGTCTGATGTGAACAGTAAAAGTTACTGTTCACCAGTAGGTCCGAAATTCAAAAATGTCAATTTATGATAACTCGTCTTGATACGAAAAGATGGGCATAAGAAACGCGAGAATCGGGTTTAAAACGCGAAAGTTACGCCAGTTTTACTAAAACGATAATTATAAACGTTTTAACTTCTTAAACCCAATTTTACCAAAACCATTAGTTGGTGATTGAGCTATATAGAATATTATGTGGTTATCAAAGTACTATATTACTAGGGAGTTTCATAATGAGGCCTCTTCGGATGGCGTTTCGACGAGTTGTTGGATTTACGATTTAAAGTGTCCTAACTCCTCGAACGTCATGTCATGACCTCTTTAATTATGATAGCCCGAACGATAGTACGATGTAACAACTATAAGATTATATTCAAGTACTCGGTACTTATACGACCTATATTGGATTAGGTTGCCTTCGGATTCCTTCGTGACGCATTTTCTATTTTGAATACTTGTTGATTTCCATTCACTCAAGGTGAGTTTCATAGCCCCTATTTTACTTGTTTTAAACTGTTTTGGGGGAGAATACATGCTCTTTTACAAACTTGTATATTTTACTACAGTACAATTACCTTTCAATACTTTGTGAGTTCATAGTCTCGCATTTCAATCTTTTCAATGTTTTATAAACCCGCGAGGGGAATACATGCTCGTTTACAAACTTGTATATTTTACTACGTCAATTACCTTTACAATACTTTGTGGCGTTTCATAGCCCCTATTTTACTTGTTTTAAACTGTTTTGGGGGAGAATACATGCTCGTTTACAAACTTGTATATTTTACTACAATACAATTACCTTTCAATACTTTGTGAGTTCATAGTCTCGCATTTCAATCTTTTCAATGTTTTATAAACCCGCGAGGGGAATACATGCTCGTTTACAAACTTGTATATTTTACTACAGTACAATTACCTTTCAATACTTTGTGAGTTTCATAGCCCCTATTTTACTTGTTTTAAACTGTTTTGGGGGAGAATACATGCTCGTTTTACAAAGTGAACTTATTGATTTCTACTACATAAGCGTTACATGACTATTTTTACTAAAGCTCGATTTGTTTGCTACATGATTTGAGATCGTGAATACCCATACTTTAAAAACCTTGAATTTTGAACAACATGATTGCTTTTCTTCGGACACAAGTGTTTTTAAACTGTATGCTATTTCCTGATTACATTATTGCCATAAGAAAAAAATACCTTCTCTGCCACTTAAGTCCCTTTTATCATGAACCGTCAGTTGCTAGTGTCGTGAGCGCGAGTGTGTGGACTAGATCTATCGGGATTGACAATCCCCACCTTTCCTTGGGTCACTAGTTTGTACTTGGGTCACTAGTTTGATCGGGTGCATTTAACATTGAGAGATGTTAGGGTGTTGGCAAGCATCCTATATTCTGATTGGGGCAAAAATCTAGTTAAGGTTTCGGTGTCATGAGCTTAGTGCAATAATATATACTTAGACTTGATGAATGTGTTTCTCTTGTCTACCTTACTTGTTTTGGACTTCGGAATACGTACTTAGTCCACCATTACTTCGATCTTGTGGTCCACTTTTTAAATACTTCTTGATTTACTGAATCACTACTTGGATTTCGGAAATAACACTTTTAAATGTTGTAACGCTACTTTTCTTCTGAAATATTTCTTAAATTATTTCAATACTGCTTTTTACTTAAACCTATGAATTCACCAACATTATTGTTGACGTTTTAGCATGTATTTTCAGGTTACTATTTTGCTAGTGGAGCATTGGGAGCATTCGAGTCGCGCGGATATATATTTTTGAAGGCTTAATAACTTGTATACCATTCGACAAACGTTTTGACAATGTTTTCTAATACATTATAAATGAAACCTGTTGCAACTCTGATCTTTTATTAAATAGAATATGACTTTATTTAAAACGTCCATTTTAAGGTCGTTTTCCGTGACTTGTGTTTTGTGCCCTGAAGTAGCACCCCAATGCTACCATTCCGCTGCGTTGTCCTGATTTTTGGGGGTGTTACATCAAGGGCAAGAGAAACTGATTTTAGCGGCATTTTAGCCACATAACTGATCTCTGCTTCAAACATCTTCTCCTGAAAAGACCGTTTTGACCTTTTAGCAGATTCACTTGGAATACCATCTCGAGCAGGGCTGCCACTGCGAGAAGAATAACTTTAGCTAAAACTATAAAGAGTAAAACTTTAAAATTCAAGGTTAACAAGTAAAAAAAATTGACTCACCCGTTTGCATAAGAATCTTCTAGAACAACCATGAACTCGGTCTTGTTTTTTGGGAGAGGCCCGATGGTATACGGACCCTTTTCTCCATCATATGCAAATCTCTTACCAGAAAGTTCAGATGAGTAAGTTTGGTAAAGTTTTTCAAGAATTTTTCTCCCTAAAACTTTGTTCTCAATCGCTCTGTTATCTTCAGAAGTGATAGATACCTGCGGCAACATGACATTATTGGAACTAGTATAGGACTACATAGATTATAAAGGAATGATTAAAAGTTCAATACCATACACTGTACTGATAGAATATCTCATCCGGATTTTTGATAGAAACTTTGAAGTGATTAGCAAGCAACGGAATGTGTTTTCCATCACTCCCAAATCCAGGCCTACTAATTATTGAACGTTTAGGATGGGTTGCTTGTTCTGTATCTACATCAAGTTCTATAACCTCAGATTGTGGTGGCGGGGATGGTGACGATGGTAAGGATGGGGAACCATTAGCGCCTTCGCCATTAGTGCCTTCACCGTTTACTATCTCCATCTTTTACATCCACTGAAATCCTAAAGAAATCAAACAAATTAAAGTGAATCAACGGTACAAGAAGCAGGATGACGTACAAATATTAGAGAATAATCGTAGTATCAAACTTCCTAAAAATAACACAAGTAAACAGATAATTTATAGAAAATGTAATTGAATAATTTATTAAGTAACAGAAATCAACATTTTGACTTAATAAACATTCTACAATATCTTAGCTACTACTGTCGTGCCTACCGTCATTTTGAATATAAGATTGACTAACTTAAACGCATAAACATTTAGCTGACAAACATAATCACGTTTATTATCATAACATAATCGTTGACAACCTTATGTAGAGTCAAAATAGATGGCACTCTTTACAATCAAACATAACATATAAGCACATTATCAAATCTTTATATATATTCTAGGATTCCGTGGTCTTTTAATAGATCTATGATAATCTGCCGACACCTTTTTAAGTCTAACGCCACCATCCAGACCTCTCTATAACCAAATCAAATAAATATTATTATTATTTTATTTTATATCAATTTCATGTTGTTGCATCTTTAGTCTTAAAAATCCACAAGGATAACGCTAAGATAAACTTAAAAACTTCCTTCCTTCCAGAACGCATACGTGGCCAGTCACAGGGAATGCCCCTCTGTGAATTTAAACGTCGCTCCCTAACACTTACGACTTTTGGACAATTTTAAATGCCAATTTATCTTCAGGCTGGGTAAGTGTGAGCATTTAGGTTTCTAATAGAGAGTATGACTCACCTCGTAATGATGTCGATGGCG
>BQNB010058959.1:0-27447 GCA_026074375.1 Tanacetum coccineum | reverse complement strand
TGTGTTTTGGTACAAGTTGTGATGTATTTGGATAGAGTCTATATTGGTTTATACAGGTTTGATGTTTGGTAGATTTTTTTCCGGAAAAAAATCTGGAAAATAGCTGCTGTGCAGGCTGCAAAAAAAAAATTTGCAGACATATCCCGGGCGACATGTCGCCCGGGAAGGTTGAAACAAAAAAAATTTATAATTAATCCCGGGCGACATATCGCCCGGGATTAATGCAAATTATTTTATTTTTTCTTTTCCCGGGCAACATGTCGCCCGGGATACTGACGAAATAATTTTTAGTTTCCTTTTTCCCGGGCGACATGTCGCCCGGGATAAGTAAAAATTATTTTATTTTTTCTTTTCCCGGGCGACATGTCGCCCGGGATAGTGATGAAATTATTTTTAGTTTCTTGTCGCCCGGGAAAACGCGATTTTAATTAAATAAGCAATCATCAATACTAATCATTATTTTATAACACCACTTTCCCGGGCGACATGTCGCCCGGGATACGTATCCACCGTGGCACATATTAGTTTGACTGAAAACGTGTGGGTCCCACCAAGTCGCTCGGGAAAGTCGCCCGGGAAAGAATCCCTGGCGAGCTTTCCCCTTCAAATTATCCCGGGCGACATGTCGCCCGGGATAAGTATCCCCAGCGACATGTCGCCCGGGAAGGCGTGGAAATGTCGCTGGGGATAGTGGTAAATGTTGTAGTGTTGAGAGTTATTTTCACTATGTCAACAAACCCCCTTTAGGCGGAGAAAACTGTACACGTCGCTTACACTTTTTCCGGTACTAAGCTAAATACCGAATTCTACTTCGAGATAGAACCAATGTAACACACTATGTATTTTGTGGCCTAAATACTAACCTATCATACACATATGATACACACAACACACAACACAAGATATACAAGATGAATGATTATCACAAACGTGATGACACAACTAAACTATTAACACCTGAAGATTGACGTCTTCTTGAGTGTTCTTCACTAAAGAGTGGAATGAGTTGATCGCTTGTAATGGATTATGTAACAAGTATAATGATCAAAGAATATAAAAAAAAGATGTATGTGAAAAATATTTTACAAGAGTTGTCTAAAATGAAGACTTAAGGTTGATATTTATAGGAAAACCTTTAAAATTCAAATCCTGTCCCAAACAACTCGATGATGCAACCTACAGATCCACCAACACCTGGATCCGTGCCTTGTTATGGTGGATCCGTCTGAGGAGCTGGGACAACATTTTGTCATTTTATGATTAACCCCAAATCTATACAAAATATTGTTGTGTACTTATTAAAACTAGTTTAATAGATTCTTCTAGAATAAAATATTTCTTATCATCATTAAGGAAAGATTTTCTATATTTGGGAAGATTTGAAAAGATTTGAAAATATTGTTAATCTTATTTTATCTTACATGATTAATATAACTAGCATATAATTAATCATGTGTTAACTTAAATTATTTGATTAGAAAAGGTTTATGCAAATGATAATATTTTTCTTTGATCATTAACTATGTTTAATAATGTCATATTCATACCTTAAGTGATTTGTCGGCGTCAAGTAAACTTTTGACTAAATAACTTGTTTATGTAAACTTTTACGTAGTATGACATTATATTTGTTATTATCAAAACATGAAGATCATTAAATATAAATATCATTTTTGCGCGAATATTTGTATTAACAATCTCCTCCTTTTTGATGATGACAAAATATAAACTCATGCTTATTTAAAAGTTACTAAATAAGTATTTAGTGGATGAGTTTACATTTCTTCTCCCCCTTTTTGTCAAAGCAAAAAGTGTTGTAGAGGCCTTCCTTGCATGTCTTGTTTTGACGAATGCTAAGTGACTTGGTAACGAATGCAAAGTAAAAAATAAAGACTAGATGCAAGTGCTACCCCTTTGTGTATACTGCCCCTTGCTTGGGGCACCAAGTAATCGAGTTATGGATACGTTGCTACAAAACAAAGTTAGTAGGCAAACAAATGACAATCGCCAATGCACACATATACATTTTACACAATGAACATCCATCGTTAACACAACAAATGAAAATAATGTTAAATCCATTATAAGGGATAAAACATAAAATTTGGCGTAAAAGCCATGATAAGCTTAAACTAGAAAATTAAAGAAAACAATTAAAAATCCTAAATCTTGGGATAGAAAACATTTTCCCATATAATCCGAGGGGTGAGGTGAGATGGTTATGCGGCTAATGCGGAAAGTAAGGTGGGTGTGAAGAAGAGCCGAGGTGGTGTCGAATGTATGAGAACATGTAGTTGACACGGTTTTGGAGCATTTGGATTTCATGCCTTGTGGTGCTACAACATTGACAAAACATGTTGTGGAGGTGAGGCATGTCATTTGGATGAACAAAATCCAAAATGTTTAGAGGATTGGGAAAATCTTGATTTCCAAGATTTGGTGGTGGATGGTGAATGTTTTCAAGTGGAGGTGCATTGTTGTGGAGGAGAGGTGTGTTGTTGTTAATGTTAACAAACAAAGGTTGGGTTGATGGCAATGGTTCAAATCCGGGTGGTGGATTTGGAAAGCCGGGAGGTGGTCGAGAGACACGTGGTGGTGGAGATGGATTAGAAGGGCCCGGTGGCTAATTATCCATGGTTTGAACATAGGGATCATTTGGTGACATTTGAGGTGGAGGAAGTTCTTGAGGTTCTAGTTTTATCAGAATGACAAAACGAAGTTTAGGTGGTGGTGCAACGTGAGTTGGTGTCAGAGACTCACTTGGTGATGATGAAGAGGTGTAGTGTGTGCTTTTGCTAGAGATGGATTTTGATGGAGCTTGAGGTGGTGAAAGGGATTTCTTTCTAGGAGGTGGTGAAGGAGTTCTCTCATTTGGTTGTTCCTCACTTGAGGATGTGAGATTGACATAGTTTGGATACTTGACACTCATTCTTGCGGTTTTTCTTTTGAAGTTTGGTGAATTTGTTTTGGATGAACTAGTCATGGTTATGAACTAGCAAGGTTGTATATGAGAAATGTGGAGAAAATGTGAAGAAAATGGTGTTTGAGGGTGATGATTATAAGGAGAAAGTGGTGATATGAATTGTATAATGGTTCTTGGATTATATGGAGAACATGTTATATCCTAAGGTTTAAGATCCCACATAGTATCATATAGCATGGTTATAAGATAAAGTAGAAAAAGTTAAAAATCAAGAAAATTCAAATTTTGAAGCCTGGACTGGTGAGCCACGGATCCACCAAAACAACATACGGATCTACCATATGGTGGATCTGTGGGTCGTATGATCCTACAAAATGGACCAAAACTGCGATTTGCACCAAAAAACTTAAAACAAATGAGGAAATAGGCAAGTAATGTTGCAAAGATGGACTAATCGCATGCAATTCATTACACATAATCTAGTGGTCTTGCACATTGTCCTATTAATATTACACAAACGAATTTGATGTAGTCTAGTTAAGATTTTAAAGTTTCCTATTACATACTTATTTTTTTAATTACCATTGTGAACGATCATGATCGTGATGATCATGCAAACCACAACGATAATCTTCAATGATTTCATCATTGGTAGAGAATTTGCTCATCATGTCCATTGAAGGATTAAAGGAGATGAATTGTTTACTTTTGAGAGAGAAATGGGTTCTTTTAATTATTTTGAAGAGCTTAGATAGAAGGATGTTTATACAAATAATGTCTAAAAATGTTTTTTATATTTTTCGACCTCTTAATGTTTTGATAATAACAAAATGTGAAAACGTTTACGATAAAATTAAACGTTTATAAATTACTAATCATAAAATTCTATTTCTAAGATTAATCACTTAAGGTATGGATAAACAAATCATTAAACATGATTAGTGATCAAGAAAATATTTTCTTTAAACCTTACATTTCTACAAATATGTTTTTATAAAAATATAAAAACAAAATATTTATTCATTAAAAAAATGTTTTATTAAAAACATAAAATTTGAAATTCAAATTTTCCTCCCAAAATAGAAGGTTCTATAACAGATACAACCTTTACCACAAAAGGACAAAAAAGGGAGCGGAGTCTAGTGGCGGCCCCTTTTTAGGCCTGGCGGCCCCCTTATATATAAGGGACCGCCGGGACCGCCACCAGCAACGGTCATTTTTTTGTTCCCTATAAATAATAGGCCACCCCATCTGAAAAACAGAACCGCTTGTCATGAATTTTCTCAGATCCATTTTCTCTCTTCTTCCTTTCTTTCTAAAACACATATCTTGATCACTAACATACCTTGATCTTGTTTCAAGTGATTAATTCTTTCTTCCTCCTTTCTTCTTCTTCTTCTTCTTTCTCCCACTCAAAATCTCCTTTTGGACTTCAGACTATGATGGAATTCGACTACTAATCTAAGGACAAATGTTTAGGTTCGTTAAGAGTGAGAACAGGCTCGAGGCTACAGCTTGAAAGAATAGACGAGGTTATTTGCTTCAATGAATGGATGGAGTGACGAATTCTTCCTTCTTGATGGAGGACGTTCTTCAAGAGTACGTAAGAATCCACCTAAGATCTTCAATTCCATATTCACTTTGAGCGATGAATTCTAGGTAGGTATGCTTTAGTTTGTTGGTAATCCATTTGGTTATGTTATCTCGTGATCTCACCTATAGATAAATGAAAATTACCTAAATAAGTGAAAAGAGAAATAATATTTGGACGTGATGTGGATGTGCGGTTTGCTTGACTCAAAAAGAAAAGTAGCGATAATACTAGTAATAAGCAAACCTTAATGCACAACCTATGTTTGATATTGCTCTAGATGAATGGAACGGAAAATGCTTATGAATTAAGCATCTCGTATATACATTCATGAGTCCTAATACATAAAAAAGATGTTTTACGTTGTATTAACAATGTAGTTAAACAACCTTTGTTTTAAAAATTTCCTAGAAGTGAGGTTTTATTCAAAAATCATAACTTGGGGTTTTGACGAAAATTAATTTTTGGCGAATCTCTTTAATTATGCCTTTTAAGTATCATAATAGTTATACATTGTTATATCTTAGTTCCTTCTTGTGTGAGTATTGTATGAAACTCAAAATCCAAAAATTATTTGCTTTGTGTAAATTTAGAACCCCTATACACAAAATTAAAAAGAAAACAAGATGAAATCACTTACAATATTAGTCTTAGATTGATGATTTGTTGATGATCTTTGTGATTAATTGCTCCAATTGCCTATTATTATGATTTAGTATGAAGGGTTTTAGTGTTTTGGTTCGTGAGTATGTTTGGATAATGATATATGTGGTCCTAATTTGTTTAAAACCTGGTATTTACCCGCGTTCTGAGACTCACAGATCTACCTAATTAGGGACGGATCTCCCATATGGTAGATCGTTACCCGCATGTGTCCAAAAATATGGACAAAGTTAATTTTAAAGCAAATTGAGACAAGGTGTTGTGTTTTTGGCAATTGAAGTGTGGTATATATACTATTAGGAGTATATGATATAATTTTCGGAGTCGACGTCCAAGTTTTGAGGAACAAACGTGCAAAACTTACTCGTGAATTTCTGATGAATTTTACGTAGTTGATCCTACTGGCGTGTTTATCTTTTTAGCATAAATTTACCATTGCTAATAACCACAAGCCTTTTATTTTACATTTATGATCAACAAAACATCGTCAACACAAGTGTGAGTTGCAATTCGATGATTGTTCTTTTCGTCTTTTTCAATCGATTTCGTAATTTCATGTATTAACCATACATGTAGACTTTGAAAATATCTATGGTCATTTTAATGATATGTTCTTTATCTAGTAAAATTTTAATCTCGATTATGTTCATGATCGGAGGTTTTGTAATCGGAACTTATAATGATAATTAACATCTTTTGAATAATGATTAATTGCTTCATTAAATTTCTGTTTACGATTATTTTTGAGATGATGGAGAATCACTATCCATGATAAGTTCCATCATTCCTAATCCTAATCTTAATTAATTAAATACTTCATGTTTTAAAGGCTTAGTAAATATATCGGCTATATTATCTTCGGATGCAACTTTCTCGATAGAAATTTTGCCTTTTTGGACGTTATCGCGAAGAAAGTGGTGACGGATTTCTATACGTTTAGTCCTAGAGTGTTGTACGGGGTTTTTACTTAAGCCGATGGCTCCTTTATTGTCGCACATAATCGGAACGTCGTCGAGGCGTATGTCGTAGTCGATGAGAGCTTGTTTCTTCCATAGTGCTTGTTGAACAGCCTTCGGCGGGAGACCTATTCGGTTTCGGTGTAGAGATAGCAAGGGGACCGTTTGGTTCTTTGCAAACCAGATGTCAAACAACAATCCCATGAACGTACAAAGCCACTTAGTGCACTTTTACGATCAAACATTATGCCGCGTGGTCTGGAGACGGCATAAACTATGTTTTAACTCTGGTTCTTTTCTGATACCATAATCCTAATGTGTGGTTCTCTAACATTACCTAAATATACGATTAACGGCTTCTAAGTGGGTAGTCTTTATTAGGATTTTATTAGAACGAGCCATAATGCTAAACACTAACTATTATATCGGGCCTACTTGCGGTTAAATAAAGTAAAACCTTACCAATCTTACTTGATATTTAGAGCTATCCTTGGATGTCAGGTTCGTTGTCTTAGTGAGCTTAATTCTTCGTTGGACATCGGGGTCATTGGTTGGTGTGCGAATTTTCCAACGAATTTCTTTAACATCTCCTTGATGTTACCTGGATTGATTGTAGAATATTTCGGTCTTCCATTTGTTTATTTTGAAGGACCTAAGAAGAAGTTCATCTCACCCCAATCTACTATCTCAAACCTCTTCGTGTATGATTTTACAAAAATCATCACAACTCAGTTTAGATTCGTGGAAAAAAAAAACCAATTAATGTCGTCGACAATATATTTAAACATTGCTTCGCGATGTGACTTGATTTCTTAGTAAAAAGGGGTGTTAACGACCATTCCCATTGAATACTTGTTGTTTTATCAAAAATGCTTTTAGTTTATCATACCAAGCCTTAGGAGCTGTCTTAGGACCATACAAAGCCTTTTTCAGTTATAAAACATAATTTGTTTTTGATGATAAATCAATGAACCTCGGAGGTTTGAGCATACGTAAACCTCTTCGTTTATAAAACCATTTAGAAAAGCACTTTTTACATCCATTTGGTATAATTTAAAATCATTTGCATAAGCAATAGCAAGAAGTATTCTAATTGACTTTAACCTAGCTACCAGAGCGTATGTTTCATCATAATCTATACCTTCTTGTTGATTATATCCTTTTGCCACTAACCTAGCCTTATTTCTAGACACTATACCATTTTCATCTAATTTATTTCTAAAGACCCATTTTGTTCCTATGACGGATTGACTCATGGGTAGAGGGACTGAATCCCAAACATCATTAGCTACAAATTGATTTTGTTCTTCTTGCATAGCTACAACCCAACTTTCATCTTTGAATGCCTCATTGACATTTTTTGGTTATATGGTAGATATAAAACAAAAGAAATTACTATGATCTTGGGCTTGAGATCTTAAGGTTCTTTGATTAAGATTTCCTATGACTTGATCTAGTGGATGATTCTTGGACTCCTTAATGTTAACGACTTCGTCAACTTCTATCGACTCATCTTCTTCATTATTATTATTTACTACTTTAGTGCTATTTCTAATAGCTTCTTCTTCACCAACATCATCATCAACCAATGGTGATAATTTGGTAGGAGGAGGACTTTTATCGAATCTCACGTTCAGTGATTCTTCGACTTTCATTGTATGTTTATTTAACACTATATAAGCTTTACTATTTTGAGAATATCCTAGAAAACACCTTCGTATGACTTTGGTTCAAACTTAGTTAGACAGTCTTTAGTATTCAAAATGAAGCACTTGCTTCCGAATACTTTAAAATGTTCTAAAGAGGGTTTCCTACCTCTAAATATTTCATAAGGGGTTTTTCCTAGTATTGGTCGAATTAATATTCTATTTAGTATGTAAGTTAACGTATCAACGGTGCAACATTTCACATTTTCAGGTCATTTCCAGACTCAATTATTACCACTATTTATTTTTAGAGTTTTACGCGTTCGCTCCTAATTATAATCATATAGTTAAATCGCGTAAACTAAAAACCACCATTCAACGTAAACGGGCATCAAACAAATAAAAGTTTATGTCAAACAAGTATCATATAATTATTTGGAGTATAATTTATAAGTTTTCACATTTTATTTTATTGGCTACGTAAAACGTTTACGTTTCGCTTTATTAAAAATATAGAATGGCGTACCCGGAAGTATCTTTACCTATCTCTCACTCAAACCAATACAACTTTTATGCCCTAAATACAAAAGTTATACTGTTTTGGTGTCACTAAGCCTACAAGGGCCGGGCATGATATGTGATAACATTAGCATGAGAAAAACCTTGTATACTATGGTTATTAACCACCTTAAGTAACAACCATTATCCCCATGTACTGAAAGTGTCAAATATTAGTACCATAAAACATTATCCTAGGCGTCCATAGGGTTCATAAGGATTAGGAGGATCTTCCTTACAAGAAATTTACACCGCTCTTACTACATTTACCCTTAAACCCCTAGTTTACCATAGTTAGTTAGGGTTGCTATGATTAGTTAGTATAAGGTAAGGAAAACCTTAACTCAAACACACTTTCTCTTGTTTCTCTTCATATCACACGACACAAGGACCATTGTGTATTACATACAAATCTTAACTAAATCTTGTACAACCTAGGATTAATTAAGACATATACATAACACACTTCCACTGAGATTTGTATTTGTAGTTTCCCCCTTTAGCAATCGTCACCACACAAACCACATAGAAAATTTACATAATCTTGTACATCTCCCTATTCTTTAAATACTTGTACTTAATCAAGCCCTAAAACTGACCCTAAAAAAAACCCACCTAAGCATGTATTAAACTTGCCCCTTCTCTGCCAAAGGAGCATGGTTTAGAAAGTGGTATAGAGATATTTTCTTATAAAAGGAAGCTTATACACAGGTGTTCACACTCACACACTTAAAGGCACACTAGCAAAAACCATCCTTGTTGCTCTCTTCGTTTGGGTCACCACAGTTGAGACACAAATCCATGAACACGACACCATAACTCACAACCAAAGACTTCTAAGGTATAACCTGGTAATCTATAAGCTAAGGTTATACGTTTAAGGGTTTGAAAGCAAGAAAGATTCGGTTTAAACTAAGGCTTGGGGTATACAAGTCGAGTTTCCACACGACTACACCACACACATGTTCAAGAAGCTAGGACCCTTGTAAGTATCTTATCCTACGTTCATATTTAAGTTTCATGTTTTATTCATATGTCATAGGGTACGGTTATCATATGTTAAACAAATTAAACGTGGGTTATGCCTAGCATGGCATAACCCATGTGCACGTCTTAATATACATTACATGTATGACTTATGTGGTGGACTAAAAGCCATAAGGCATGTAACCAAGATCTTGTGTTTAAGATGGAATGTTTAACCATGCATGTACACGTTAAAATATTTAGCCGAGAGGATTGATATAATCATTGGTAACCGAAAACATCTTTCAGTCACGGTTTTTTCCCATATATCTTAACAACTCGTCTTGCTCAATAAAGGATGTGTACACTATAGTATATGCGAACTAGGGTTGTTAGGTCGATATGTCAAATTAAGTTAGCAAGACCTTACCGCCGTTCTTTGTGTCCAACACGCTCAAACAAAACTCTAAAAAACGAATTTGTTTACTCCACTGTTGGGTTGTATGATAGAGTTAAGTTAGAAGTTAATACTGCCAGGCTTAAGAAGTTAGTACTGCTAGCAGATGTTAGTACTGCTAGCAGAGTTAGTACTACTAGCAGAAGTTAGTACTGCTAGCAAAGTTAGTACTGCTAGCAGAAGTTAGTACTGCTAGCAGAGTTAGTACTGCTAGCAGAGTTAGTACTACTAGCAGAGTTAGTACTGCTAGCATATTGTTAATACTAATAGTATATTGATAATATTGTTTTTGACATTCCCGAACTTAAGGGACTGTTTAGAACTCATAAGAACCTAAAATGTATTTTTTTGTAAAATAGAGGGACTAAATGTATCAACATGGAAACTCAGGGGTGTAAACGGTAAATATTCTATTTTAAACTATAAGGGACTAATTTTTGCCAATAATGAAAACCCTACGGGTTATTTTATATAATTAAGTGATTTAAATAAACACTTATGGTATAGGACTAGTCGTGGTATAATACGGATACTTATATAAGTAAAGTCACACGAATAATAAATAGGTATATTTATTATTAATACTTAAACATCGTGTATACTTAAAAGTATATAGTCGTACATCTTCCCAAGAGCAAATGAGGAAAACGAATAAATTAAAACGTGATACACCACCTCAATAGTGAATATCAGTATATATAAACTTGCAAATTATTGTAGTTTATACACGAAGTCGTTGGCCTAAATTTGTAGACTAAGACTGGCCGTATTTACTTAGGTATTTGACGGTGTGATTCATTTTCCATACTTGGGAACATTACCTTTCATAGAGGACTACTTACTAAGGTGAGTTCATAGCCCCATGTTTTACTATATCAATGATTTACAACTTTTGGGGTGAGAAACATGATTGTTTTACCCAAATTTGATGCAAGTGTCTATCTATATCTTGATTACGCTGTTTGCCTAAGTAGCGATAAATACTATGCCATTATCATGAACTATTCAATTACTTTGTGTGAGCATGAATGTTAAATTTAAGTATTTAGGATTATATATCCCATCCGGGTGAGTAGCTTCACTGGTGTCATGGAGTGAAACCAACGGATGTATTCAATGTTGGATTAGGAATGTTGCAGGTTAGAACATCATCAAGTGGGGCAATGTGGCAATTTTATTGCAATTGTACATGTCGAGCTTCAATGTGGAAACCCAATGAGCTTAGGGAAATTTAATTTACCTTTGTGATGTTTGCATCTGTTGCATTATATACACTTGGAATTCTTGCGGTCCTACATTATATTTACATAAACCTATGAATTCGCCAACTTTATTGACGTTTTTAAAGCATTGTTTTCTCATGTCAATGAGGCACGAAGTGCTAAGGATACATTGGGGATATTTTTTGGGAGTCATGCATAAAAGAATTTAGGAGTCATTAATCTTGGATTTTTGTTATGATCTAAAATCCTTGTTATCAAATGTTGAACAATTTAAGCCGTTGCGCTTTGTATTAAACAATTTCAATAAATCTAATGTATCGTATTTTAAACGACTCTTTTAGAGGTCGTTCTCATATCTTGTGCTATTGACTTATGAAGTAACGCTCCCAGACTTATTATTCCGTTGCGACCCTATTTGGGGGTGTTACAGATTGGTATCTAGAGCCAAGATTATAGAGAACCAGGTCAAATGTTTTTACTTGACTATAACCGTTTTCAAACATTGCATCATAAAAAGGGATTTTTAAGGGACATCCATTCATACATTACTTGTTGCATTAGTTGGGTATACTAGATGCTGCATGTTTCTCATACGTGTTTATAATATATTAAGTATATTATTATTAGTCTTATATATGTACTAATGTAAACTCTTTTTGAGTGTTACAGCTACAGTCATGTCATCGGATTCGGCATCATCCGAGGTTACATATACGTCTATATCATCGCATGGAGACCCGCTAGCTTGGGTTGTGAACTTCTTCAGACTCTAGGAGCCCGATTCATCGGAGGCTGCACAGGCATCACCGAACTACGTGCCTGGCCCTAAGGAGCCAGAGCAGGCACCGCTCTCGCCAGATTACGTGTCGGGACCAGAGTACCCCGAGAACTTGGCCCCATCTGATGAGGAGGTTCCCGTTGAGGATCAGCCTTATGTTGTTGCTGATTCACCTATAGCCTTATCTCTGGGCTACGTTGCTAACTCGGATCCCGAGGAGGACTCTGAGGATGGTCCAGTAGACTATCCAGCTGAGGGAGGTGACGGCGATGATGATGTTCTCTCTATAAATGGACGAGGGGGGAGGCTTTAGAGGAAAGTGGAGGAGCATCTTTGTCTGGTCCGACTCTGTTGTTGTCCCCATTGTTGCCCATGTCCCTCTTATGAGGAGACAGATCGGTTTGGGACCGATGAGTCTGACCGCTACACATCCATCTCACCAGTGTGACAAACCATGACTTGAGCAGGTTAGCCAAACCGTTAGTGTTGACTTATGAATCTATTGTAATGTATAGTTTATGTGTTTATATGCGTTATGTGGATTGTGTGAGAGTTGGTAATCAATCCATTGAGCATGATCGTCTCATTGGGATTGGATTGGTGATGGATTTGGTTAAGTTCCTTTCGTTCACTTTTGGTGGTAAGGAAATGACTTTTGTGGTTTTGGCATTTTTGCGTTAATTGTGTATGTATTATTGCGTATATGTATTTATGTGTTAGTAAAATTAGGTATGAATAGGTGTTAGTGTTTTAGAATACGAAAGAGTGAAAATTTCTATTTTGAAAGTTAGGTTTAATAAATTGAAAGTTATTTATTTTAAAGGTTTAAGTAAAGTGCGTTTATGCAAAAAGGTATGCGCAAATAAGCTTAGATTTTTGTAGAAAATTAAGGTAATACAAGTAATTAGTTAATTAAAAATAAAATTATATATTTATATAAAGGTCCATTCGGCCGGTTTTGGGGAAAAAGAAAAGGAAAAGAAAAAAAGAGAGTTGTAATTGGAAACAAATTCTAATTAATGAATTTTCTAGGATTTATTATTGAGGCTATCAATACGAATAAAATCCCTACCCTCCCCTGTGAGAACGGTTGACGAAGAGAAAAGAGGAGAAAAAAAATTTAGGGTTGTACTTTTTGTGAAGAAAACAAGTTCTAAGGGTGAGTTATTAATTTATCTTTGTTATTATTATCATTTAATTCATGTAACAATTATTAGATGGATAGTTTAGGGTTTCATTCAATTGTAAATTAATGATGTTTAATCTTATTACTAATGATTAGGGTTTATTAGGGCGAGTTGGTGTAATCGTTAGGGTTTAGATCGCGTTAGAACTTGATTTAGATTAGGGCAGAATTTAGGGCTGTGTTGTTCAGCTGTTATCTCGATGATGGTAATAGTTTTTTTCAAATTTCTGGTGTCTATGATGTAGCTCAGAGAGTCTAGTTTCCAGAACATCCGGCCTCAGAGGTTTTTAAGGTCGGTAAGTCATTCAAATGTTGGTTATGAGAAAAGTTGTCAAAACAGTAAATTCTGGTCAGATTTAGGTCAGATTATTAGGTGTAAAACCCCCGCTTAAAATTTGAATTAGGATTAGCCAACCTACAGGAGTTTAGTTCTATGTGTCTTTTAAAAATCCCCCAAAGGAGAGCTTCTGATTTAGAGTCTAAATATGGTGTTTAGGTCCAAACTTTTTAGTGTGCGATCAGATCCGAAACTGAGTAGTTAAAAGTTTGATTTTATTTGGGGCACTTAAGAGTGGAAATAAATTAGTGTAAAAATCATGGGGATAGTAAACTCATGATATTGAACCTATGATTTTTTGGTAAAATTTATAAATGTCAGTAGGGGTAGTTTAGAAAATGGTAAAGTGACATTAAAATTCTGCGTTTTCTGGTAAATTGTTGAACATTGGAAAAGCATGTAAACATGTTGGTTAAGGTTGGGCATGGTGTCGTTGTGACTCATGAGGGTAATTAAACACCTTATACATCCATCATATGATTGTTACATGGGCATAAGCATTTGGCTTGGTCGCGTGTAACACGTGTTTGTTTTGATTGTTTAGTTTTGTGCAAGGATTTGGAATTTGCTTAAGCATTAGGTGAGTTTCATAGCCCCTTTTTCTTATGTTTTCTTGGGATGAAAATGATGCTATGAGTATTAAATGTTTTTGTTACTGTGATAATGTGCTTTAAATGAGGCATGGACTATACATGACTATTGTATGTTATGTGCTACATGCTATTGTGATATGGATCGTGGGACACGTTCCGTTTCCTTGTTTGTTGTGCTTGAGCGTGACCATCTCAAGACATTGATGGATTGTTAGTAGTGAGCGTGATTGTCTTATTGCTGTGGATTGTTGATAGTGAGCGTGATCATCTCATTGTTGTGGATCATGGGACATGTTCCGTTCCCTTGTTTGTGATGTTGAGCGTGACTGTCTCAACATGGTTTAGTGTGTTTGCATGTTAGCTTGTATGATAGTTCGTTTAATGTCCTGCTATGCTATGTTTTATTTATCACAGTAATTGGTTTTAAAGGATTGTTATGTGTGTCTTAAACCTATGACTCTCACCAACTTTATGTTGACGTTTAAGCATCATTTTCAGGTGAGCACCATGGGAATAAGATAGAGAGAAGTGGCTAGAAAGAGACCATAGGATGTTATGGAGTTTATTGCTTTATTGTCTTGAATTTTGCATTGTTTGGATTATGGATAATTGTTGCATGTCTTTATGTTGGCGAGAACTTTCGTTTCATCAATAAAGACGCCTTTTGGATTTTGGTTAGTTTTATGGGTATTGTTATGACACTTTGTGTCTATGCTTTACTTATTTATTTCATATAGAATTCTCTGTATAGACGCCATTGTGTTGTGATGATATCCATGATGTTACGCCTCGCGTTTCCGCCTTGGCGGGGTGTGACAGATTGGTATCAGAGCCTTTGGTTATAGAGAAGTAGGTGGTTGAGCCTAGACTATAACCTAGGGGTCCTTCATGTAGATGCATTTAGGGCTTAAGTGTTTAATGCTATAACTGCTATGCTTCCCATCTATTTTTGCATAGCTTATATATCTCGTATTTTGCTAAGTTGTCATTTTAGTTATTTTGCCTACCATTATCTGATATGATACGTATTACTTTCTTAGTATTTTAGCTATGTTTTCCCCCACCCGTAAGAAGTCTCATTGGGGAACCGTTTTCCCAACTGGACTTAAGCGTTATAAGGAGCCTCTTGTGGAACCGAAGGAGATAGGATAGTTGATCATTTGTCAGATGCGCGTAATAGGGCTGGACCCGCAGAGTCGGGTGATTCTTGTGGATATTTCATTTGGTCCTTTACCTCGTCATGTTGTTATTGATTATTTCTTTTGGATATTTCATATTTTGGTAGTCGTTGCGAGACTTTCGTTCCTTTATGTCGTTTCGATTTCAATTTGATATAAGTAAGTAGTTATTTGATGGAGCATATTTTATGTGTTAAGTTTGAGTGGTTTAAGATGTGCAATGTGGTATATGTGCTTATATGTGAATTATGATTAAAATGTGTAGTCTTGGAAGTAAGTACACATATGAAAGGAGACATTTATAATTATAGTGACCAACATAATTATAAAAGCATCACACATGTAGACTTGTGACCATGATTGCATTTATTTGTCTTTGGTTGTAAGGTGGTTGTGTAATATGTTTTTTTTATATGTGTATTCATGATAAGGATGGTGGTATGGGTAGAGAATTATTCTCTTACCCTAATTGGACCCTGTTCCTCACCTTGGGGAGCTCTAGTCTTGTTTGTCAAAAAGAAGGACGGATCATTCCGGATGTGCATCGACTACCGGGAATTGAATAAACAGACGGTGAAGAATCGTTATCCTCTCCCTAGGATTGATGATTTGTTTGATCAACTACAAGGATCCAGTGTTTATTCAAAGATAGACTTGCGATCGGGTTATCATCAGCTTCGAGTACGTGAAGAAGATATTTCGAAGACGGCATTTAGGACTCGGTATGGTCATTACGAGTTCCAAGTGATGCCATTTGGTTTGACAAATGCACCTGCAGTATTCATGGACCTCATGAGCCGAGTGTGCAAACCATACTTGGATAAGTTTGTAATTGTCTTTATTGACGATATACAAATTTATTCAAAGAACAAGAAAGATCATGAAGAGCATCTTAAGGCAATTTTGGAATTTCTTAAGAAGGAGGAGTTGTACGCTAAATTCTCTAAATGTGAATTTTGGATTCCCAAGGTACAATTTCTCGGCCACGTGATTAATAGTCAAGGCATTCACGTGGATCCCGCCAAGATCGAATCCATAAAGGATTGGGCATCTCCTAAGACTCCAACGGAGATTCGTCAATTTTTAGGTCTTGCTGGTTACTATCAAAGATTCATTGAAGGATTTTCAAAAATCGCTAAGCCAATGACCAAACTCACTCAGAAGAAAGTCGCCTTTGAATGGGGTGACAAGCAAGAAGCAGCTTTTCAGACATTGAAGCATAAGTTGTGTAGCGCATCCATCTTAGCTCTCCCTCAAGGAGCTGAGAACTTTATTGTTTATTGCGATGCGTCACATAAAGGATTGGGTGCGGTATTGATGCAAAACGAGAAGGTGATTGCTTATGCATCACGACAACTGAAGATTCATGAGAAAAAAATATTTACTACATGATTTGGACTTTGGTGCAGTGGTGTTTGCTCTAAAGATTTGGAGGCACTACTTGTATGGAACCAAGTGTACGGTGTTCACAGATAATAAGAGTCTACAACACATACTTGACCAAAAGGAATTGAATATGAGGCAACGTCGTTGGTTAGAGTTGCTTAGTGATTACGATTGTGAGATTTGTTATCACCCAAGGAAAGCAAATATTGTTGCTGATGCTTTGAGTAGGAAAGAGCGAATTAAACCATTAAGAGTCTGAGCCTTAGTAATGACTATTGGTTTGGATCTTCCCATACAAATCTTGGATGCTTAGACCGAAGCACGGAAACCAGAAAATCTCAAGAACGAAGATGTAGGTGGGAAAAGTTGGAACCCCGCACTGACGAAACCTTATGCTTAAATGGCAGGAGTTGGTTGCCATGTTATGGTGACTTGAGGACTGTGATCATGCACGAGTCCCACAAATCAAAATACTCCATTCATTCGGGTTCTAACAAGATGTACCAGGACATGAAAAGTTGTATTGGTGGCCCAATATGAAGGCCGACATCGCCATCTATGTTAGCAAATGTTTGACGTGTGCTAAAGTCAAAGCTGAACACTAAAGGCTATCGGGTTTGTTGGTACAACCCGAGATACCCCAATGGAAGTGGGATAACGTTGTGATTTAGAACAATATGCCATCGAGGAGATCCTCTGCTACTGTAAGGGCTGCTGCTGCAAGGGCTGCTGTTGCGGCTGCTGCCCCTATGACAGTTGCTGCTGTTGAAGAGCTAATCAAAGAAAGAGTGTCTGCGGCACTTGCTAATTATGAAACTCTTCAAAATAGCACTAATGGTCAGGGCGACGAAAGCCACAATTCTGACACTAGAACTAGAGGAACAGTACGCACTCCGCGTGAGTGTACGTACAAGGATTTTCTAAATTGCAAGCCCCTTTCTTTTAAGGGTACTGAAGGAGTGGTTGTGTTGTCGCAATGGTTCGAGAAGATGGAGTCAGTATTCTATATCAGCAATTGTGCTGTGGAGAACCAAGTTAAGTTTGCTACTTACACTTTCCTTGGAAATGCTCTGACATGATGGAACTCCCACATGAAGACTGTTACTCAAGATGTTGCTTATGCTATGGACTGGAAGACACTAAAGAAGATGATGACAGTCAAGTACTGCCCAAGGGGTGATATCAAGAAGTTGGAAATTGAGCTCTAGAACCTAAAAGTAAAGGGTACCGATGTCGCGAGTTACACTCTGCGTTTTCAAGAGCTTGCACTGATGTGTGGAAGGATGTTCCACGAGGAATCGGATGAAGTTGAGAAATATGTTGGTGGACTTCCTGATATGATTCGGGGAAATGTGATGTCATATCAACCCAAGACGATGGAGAAAGCAATTGAGTTTGCTAACGGTTAGATGGATCAAAAAGTCCTCACTATTGCTGAAAGACAAGCTGAGCAGAAGTAAAAGTTAGAGGTTAATGCTGGAAACAATCAGGGGCACCAACAACAAAACAAGAGGCAGAACATTGGAAGGGCTTACACTGCTAGGCCTGGTAAAAAGAGGGAGTACATGGGCCATGTGCTCCCAGGTGTAATAAGTGCAAGAAGATCGGCCATCTGGCTCGTGATTATAGGAGTTCTGGTCCAAATGGTAATAATAACAATCGTGGGACTCCGGAACAACTCAGAATGCTGGCACTTGCTATGAGTGTGGTGTTCAGGGGAATTTCAAGAGAGACTGCCCGAAGTTGAAGAATAAAAACCGTGGTAATCAAGGTGGGAATGAAAATGCCCCAGCGAAAGTGTACGTGGTGGGCAATGCGGGGACAAACCCGGACTCCAACATCGTTACGGGTACATTCCTTCTAAACAACTGCTATGCTTCTATCCTATTTGATACTGGTGCCGATAGGAGTTTTGTATCTACTACATTTAGTTCCCTAATTGATATCACACCAATTACATTAGACCATTATTACGATGTTGAACTAGCCGACGAGAGAATAATTGGGATAAACACTATCATTCGGGTTGTACATTAAACTTCTTAGATCATCCCTTCAACATTAACTTAATGCCCGTAGAACTTGGAAGTTTTGACGCCATAGTTGGTATGGATTGGTTGACAAAGTACCATGCTGTCATTGATTGTACCCAGAAGATCGTTCGTATTCCCTGGGGAAATGAAACCTTAATCATTCAAGGTGATGAAAGTAATTAGGGAAACGGGACTCATTTGAACATCATTTCATGCACCAAAACTCATAAATATTTGTTGAAAGGACATCATGTCTTTTTGGCACATGTTACTACAAAGGAGATTAAAGACAAGTCAGGAGAAGTGACTTGAGGACGTACCAATCGTTCGAGATTTTCTTGAGGTATTTCCTAAAGATTTGTCGGGTCTTCTACCGACTCGACAAGTGGAATTCCAGATCGATTTGGTACTTGGTGCTGCACCTGTAGCACGAGCACCTTATCGATTGGCTCCTTCCGAAATGAAAGAATTGTCGAAGCAACTGCAAGAGTTATCTGACAAGGGCTTTATAAGACCCAGTTCCTCACCTTGGGGAGCTCCGGTCTTGTTTGTCAAAAAGAAGGACGGATCATTCCGGATGTGCATCGACTATCGGGAATTAAATAAACTGACGGTGAAGAATAGTTATCCTCTCCCAAGGATTGATGATTTGTTTGATCAACTACAAGGATCTAGTGTTTATTCGAAGATAGACTTGCGGTCGGGTTATCATCAGCTTAGAGTAAGAGAAGAGGATATCCTAAAGATGACATTTAGGACTCGGTATGGTCATTACGAGTTCCAAGTGATGCCATTTGGTTTGATAGTATGCCAGTGGTATTCATGGACATCATGAATGAGTCGGCAAACATACTTGGATAAGTTTGTAATTGTCTTTATTGACGATATACATAATTTATTCAAAGAACAAGAAGGAACATGAAGAACACCTTAAGGCAATTCTAGAACTGCTTAAGAAGGAGGAGTTATATGCTTAGGTACAATTTCTCACGGCACGTGTTGATAAGTAAGGCATTCCATTGGATCCGCCAAGGATGAATCAATAAAAGATGCGGCATTCCTTAAAACACCAATGGGATTCGTCAATTTTTAGGTCTTGCCGGTTATTATCGGAGATTTATCAAAGGATTTTCAAAAGTTGCTAAGCCAATGACCAAACTCACGCAAAGAAGTGCTTTAAATGGGGGGTGAACAAGCAAGATAGCTTTCAGACATTGAAGAATAAGTTATGTAGCGCACCTATCTTAGCTCTCCCTCAAGGAGCTGAGAACTTCATTATTTATTATGATGCGTCACATAAAGGATTGGGTGCGATGTTGATGCAAAACAAGAAGGTGATTGCTTATGCGTCATGACAGTTGAAGATTCATGAGAAAAATTATATTACTCATGATTTAGAACTTGGTGCAGTGGTGTTTGCTCTAAAGATTTGGAGGCACTACTTGTATGGAACCAAGTGTACGGTGTTCACAGATCATAAGAGTCTACAACACATACTAGACCAAAAGGAGTTGAATATGAGGCAACGTCGTTGGTTAGAGTTGCTCAGTGATTACGATTATGAGATTCGTTATCACCCGAGGAAAGCAAATGTTGTTGCTGATGCTTTGAGCAGGAAATAGCGAATTAAATCATTAAGGGTCTAAGCCTTAGTTATGACTATTGGTTTGATCTTCCCAAACAATATCTTAAATGTCAGAACCGAAGCCACAAAACTAGAGATCTCCAAGAGAAGATGTAGGATGTATGATAAGGAAGGATATACCGAAGGAAAAGCTGGAGCCCCACGCCGATGGAACCATATGCTTAAACAGCAGGAGTTGGTTGCCATGTTATAGTGACTTAAGGATTGTTATCATGCACGAGTCCCACAAATCAAAATACTCCATCTATCCGGGTTCTAACAAGATGTACTAGGACATGAAAAAGCTATATTGGTGGCTAGCATCAAGGCTGCACCATTCAAGGCACTTTACGGTCAAAAGTGTCGTTCACCTGTTTGTTGGGCCGAGTTGGACAAGTTCAACTCACCGGTCCAGAAATAGTCCAAGAGACAACTAAGAAGGTCATTCAGATCAAGCAAAGAATGCAAGCCGCTCGTGACCGACAAAAGAGTTACGCCGATTTAAAGCGTAGGCCGATAGAGTTTCAAGTTAGGGATATGGTTATGCTCAAGCTTTCACCTTGGAAAGGGGTCGTACGTTTTGGCAAACGGGGAAAGTGAAACCCTAGATATATTGGACCCTTTAAGGTACTGGAAAAGGTTAGATCCGTTGCTTATAAGCTTGAGCTTCCCCAAGAGTTGAGCAGGGTTCACAATACATTTCATGTATCCAACTTGAAGAAATGTTATTCCGACGAACCATTAGCCGTTCTATTGGAAGGACTTCATGTTGATGACAAGCTCCGTTTTGTGGGGGAACCCGTAGAGATCATAGATCGAGAAGTCAAACAGTTGAAGCAAAGCTATATCCCAATTGTCAAGGTTTGATGGAACTCGAGGAGAGGTCCTGAGTTCACATGGGAACGTGAAGACCAATTTTAAAGAAGTATACGCATCTCTTCACTAAACCCGTACCTTCGTCAAGTGTCGCGACTTGAGCCTTGGGGACAAGGCTCTTCTAACGGGAGGAGACTGTAACATTTCACATTTTCAGGTCCTTTACGACTTCAATTATTCTATTATTTATTTTTAGGCTTTTACGCATTCGCTTTTAATTTTAACCATTTAGCTAAATCGCGTAAACTAAAAATGAACGTTTAACGTAAACGGGCATCAAACAAATAAAAGTTTACATCAAGTAAGTGTTATAAAGTTATTAGGATGATAATTTATAACTTTACATTTTTTATTTTTATTGGTTACGTAAAACGTCTACGTAACGCAATAAAACTATGGTTTTGCATGCATGGCAAACCAAAAACCCACCTACACTACATCAAATACCCTCTAGTGTACCCAATACATAAGATTTTGCAAGGATTATACAAAACCCTCTCATATTTCATGTTTTGTATACATGTTATACAAATAGTTCCTACTTGCTCCACTAATACAACTTTAGATTAAACAATTGTATTTTTAAACCAAGAGATAAACTCTTAATACTTAAACATGGGGCTATTAACCAAATTTTGGTCCCCTTCTTGTGTTTTGTGACCGGCCAAGAACAAGCAAGCACACAAGTATGCAATATGACTTATCACATCACATTATGGTCTTAGCATTTGTTTAATCCTAAACAACGGAAGGTCTAGGTGATTGATTAGGAAGCCTAAAGACTTGACAAGTCTATGCTTGTGTTCCTTGTACTCTAACCGAGCATGCTAAGCTCACAACTCTTACAAGACTTTGATGATTGAGTGCTAGTGTTATATACATACATTTGGTCTAAGTTTTTTCTCACACAACACTTGAACAAGCAAACAAACTCTTCCTTTGTTCTCTCTTGTTGTTTCATAAACAGTAAGCACAAAACCATCATTTCACTTCAATATTCAAGTACTACACACTTAAGAGCTCAAGTATAAGAGTTTAGGAGGAAGGTTATTGAGTTATAAAAGGGTTAAGCAAGGATTCGGGTTATATAAGATTTTGGGTTTAGTTTTGGTTCACTCTACTCTACACGACACCACCCCCACTCGAGCTTAGGACTCTTGTAAGTATAACCTTTGTGTTCTTGGCTTATTCTTACTCGTCTTTCATTTGTTTTATGGTGACCATGGTCACGTCTTGGAATTGAGATATAAACCAACGAACCATGAACATGCATGACTCAAAACCATGCATGTCACGTATGCATGTACACGTCCTTGTGAAAGATAGAACTTGTGTAGTACTTCTAAACTAAATATGGTTGGTTTAAAAGCCTTAAACTCGTAACTTATATACATGCTCACGTGAAAACTTGTTAAACTTGTTGTCATACGTTTAGACGTGTGCATGTTGCATGCTCACGTCAAAGATAAGCTTAAGAAACTCGTCTTGCTCTAGATGGAAATATATACGATTCGTATGGTTTGGTTTATGGTTTAAAAATAGGTCATGGTCTGGCAAATGTGAAACCCTAGCCCGTCTTGTGAAAAGACGAGACTAGAGGACCATGGAAAGGTTCACACCTCCCATTAGTATGGTCGTGGGTTCTTACCAAGACTAAGTGTAAACTCTTATAAAATTTTTGTAAGAAAGAAAACGTGACCTAGAACCCTAATCACACTAATTAAACTCTTGTTAAAATAACTAAGACTTTAGTGTGACTAATGGGCTCGGCTGCCCATGTACGTGACCTACACAAAGCCCAAAAGCCTACATGAGGGCGTGACGGCTTACTAATAAGCTCAACAAGCTTATTAGGTCTTTTGGGAGTAAAATAAATAAGTATAAAAGGGTACACACTAGTTAAACCTAATCAGACCCTAAATGGACTCACAAGTCCAATTTCGAGCCACGTATAAGCCCAATAGACACAATCGTGTGCTTATGGGCTTAATAATAAGCTCAAATAAGCTCATCCGAGCTTATTTGTAACTTAAAACGGCTTATTTAGCTTATTGGAACTAAATAATGCCTATTTCCACTTGTTAGAACTTAAATGGACTTAAAATGTGATTTTTACAAGTTTAGGGACTAAAAGTGTCAATATTGAAACTTGGAGGTCAAAACTGTAAATAATTCGTAAATCATGGTTTTACAAACCAAGGGGCTGTTTTAGACACCTTTCAAACTTAAAGGACTATTTGAAATTAACTTGGACTAAAAGTGTAACTTTTGTAAAGTTGAGGGACTAAAAGTGACAACTTGGAAAGTTATGGGTTAAAACTGTAATTTGACCAAACTTAAGTAAAAGGGCTAATCCTGACAAACCTAGAAATTTAAGAATATTTTATAAAACTTAAATGGTTTTATAAATACTTAGTGTGTCGGACTGGACTTAATGTAATGAAGATATTATTACAAGTTAAAAGTCAAGGTTTATATATATATAAACTACACGGTTAATAAATACATATTTATTAACGACACTTGTCCTTAGTAGTATACTTTCTCGAGAGCAAACGAGTAAAACGAATACTTTAATCGGATACACCACCACACAAGGGTCTATACACAAGTGATAACAGTATATGTAAACTAGCAAAATATTGTAGTTTATTTAAAGAATCGTTAGTCTAAAATATTAGACTAAGACGTGCCATATTTACTTAGGTATTTGACGGTGACGCTTACTTACCATCTTTGGTATTTTTGCTATATTCGGAGGACTACCTATTGAGGTGAGTTCATAGCCCCATGTTTTACTATATCAATGATTTACAACTTTTGGGGTGAGAAACATGCATTGTTTTACGATTGGACGCAAGTGCACATTTTTACATGATTACGTGTTTGCCTAAGTAGCGATAACCCTCTGAGCCCATTATCATGAACTGTCAATTACTTTGTGTGAGCGCGAATGTTATAAATAGATCTATTTGGGATTGACATCCCCGTTCGGGTGAGTAGCGCTCACTGTGCCGGTTTACCGGACAACGGACGTATACCATGTCGGATTTAGGATGTTGCGGGTTAGAACATCATCACGGGCAATGTTGGCAATTTATGTTGCATTTCATACATGTCGAGCTTCAGTGTCATGAGCTTAGGGAAACGTAATTACATTTTGTGATGTTTGCATCTGTTGCATTATCACGGGGAAAATCTTGCGGTCCTACATTATATTTTACATAAACCTATGATATCACCAACTTTATGTTGACGTTTAAAGCATGTTTTTCTTAGGTGAATGAGGCACGAGGTGCTAAGGATACATTGGGGATACTCTTTTGGGGAGTCATGCATAAAAGATTTGGAGTCATTACATCTTGGGATATTTGTTATGATCTAAAATCTTGTTGTTTAAATGTTGAACAATTTAAGCCGTTGTGCTTTGTATTAAACAATTTCAATAAATCCAATGTATCGTATTTCAAACGACTCTTTTAGAGGTCGTTCTCATATCTTGTGATATTGATCTATGAAGTAACGCTCCCGGACACATTATTCCGCTGCGACCTAATTTGGGGGTGTTACATTATCTAATAGTTGTTAAGTTATTTTTCTTTTACATCATATAAAATAAAAAAATATTTTTTTAGTAAAAGTTAATTTATTTTATTTTATTTCCTATGACGTTTTGTAAATCGCTTCGGGTTTATAGAAACCCACGTTCTTGGGGTAAACATCTTGCTAGTTCGTTCCGTGAACTTAAACGAAAAATCAAAAAGAGGACTAAGTCCGAAAATACACTGATCCTACCCCTCAAAGTCGAATCACCCGTACCTTTTGTCAAACAACCGTTCATCGAGGAACTTTTTGTTGTAACACCCAAGATCAAAATATTAATGAAGAAATTTGAAACACCACCCGATTCCCCACCCATAATTGTCATTGATCCTGATGACCAACCGATGTGGTCAAACACTAGGACCGTTGCTCCAACACCTAGTTCTACTATTATCCAACGCCCTATTTCTGACAATTTTCGTATCAAGGGTACCCACATGCAGATGATTCAGGATAATCAATTTGATGGGCGAATCCGGTATGATCCTCACCGACATATTGCCGATTTTCTTGAGATTAGTAGCCTTTTACAATATGGTGAAAATCAAGAGGAAGCGGTTATGTTGAGGACATTTCCTTTCTCGTTATGTGAAGAAGCTAAGATTTGGTTGAATGAGCTTAACGAAGGAACTTTTACTTCGTGGAATGAAATGAGAGAAGCTTTTATAAGCCGATACTTTTCTCCTGCAAAGTTTAAACGTCTCCTAAATGATATTCGTAACTTTCACCAACTCGGTAACGAAACTCTCGTTGAAGCTTGGATCCGTTTGAAAGAAATGCTTCGCATTTGTTACGGACATGGTCTAACCAAAGGCACGATAGTTCATATATTCTATCATGGTTTAGACGGTCCAACACAAGGAATTCTTGACGCCGGAGGAATCTTCCTCTACAACACTCCCAACGAAGCTTTTCAAATCCTCGAGGACAAAGTCCTTCTCAAACTCGATTTCTCGGGTGAATTCCAAATCAGCCCCAAAACCGTTGTTTCCGCCGGTGGAAGCAACATCGATTCCTATCACGCCATGTTGATGGAGAAATTCGAAGATCTCGTTACAAAAATCGATTCTGAATTCCTAATCATATAATGGGGGGGGGGGAAAGAGCATCAAAAAGTATGCGAGATGGTCGTAGGAGACAACCAACGCTTCAACCAATCTCCATGAAGGATGACACGCCGATGTGTGAACCTCATGAAGCGAATTATGTCCAAAGATATCACGGAGGATATCACGACCATGAACCCATAAATTCGTACTCCTATCCAAACCATAACCCAAACCATCATTATCCTTACCCACGAAATCAAATGCCACATCCATCATGATATTTTGAATTTACCAAAACCTCAACGAATAGAATGATGGAAAAGTATATGCAATCAAACGGAAGTACAGAACGTATGAAGAATCAGGTGGTTGAATTGGAAAATCAAATCAATCAAGGATTAAGGAACCACCAAGCGATAATCCAAAACTTAGAGAGGCAATTTAAGTTTCTCTTGCTTACCAAAACCCTTCCTCCTGCCACAAATACGAAACCGAGACATGAATTTGTCTACAAACCACCTTCAATCCGAAACGATAACAACAAGGGTGATGTTAAATTTATTGAGGAGGAAGAAACTGAGCCTAATCCAACCATGCCAAACCCGAACCTAATCATGTCTAACTAACCGACTGTATCACCATTTCTTAAGGATTGCACCGTGCATATCCCGTACACTCAAGAGAAGGTGTTTGAACACGATGAAATATCAAATCATGTTGGTGACAAAGAATTAATATCATTTGTTGGCATTGAAAATGAAGTATCGAAAGGAAATATTGAGGACACAGAGAACCCAAAAAGACCAAATGTATATCTTTTGTTTGTGGAGTACATACCAAAAATCCCATACCCTCAAGCTTTAAAAAGGGAAATTTCCCATTTGAACTGTATCATCAAAGAATCCTAAATCTGGGGAAGAGTCTAGCTAATGACTCAATAATAAATTAAGCGCTTCTCGGGAGGCAACCCGAGGTTTTAATTGCTTTATTTGCTTTAATTTCTAGTTTTTGAATAAATATGTACACCCTTTAAGAAAGTTGTTTTTCAGCTTGGAAAATCTTAAGTGTGGGGGTGTTACATGCTCGTTATGTTTAGTATATTATTGTTTACATTTTGTGTGTTTTTGTTTTGTTTTGTTTGAATAATGCATCTGGTAATGATGAAGGAGGATGCTTGGAGGTGAAATTAATTAATCTCACACGCTTATGCTAGCATCCGCGTAGCATATATCATATTGAGTTCGATCGTAATTTTTCATGCCCGGATGTCTGCTTTTCTCTTACTCTTATTTCCCTATTATTCATACTTTGAAGTTATTCTTCACATTGAGGCCAATTCAAAACTTAAGTGCGAGGGAGGTAAACAGGGAAAACGAGACTGATTTTAAAATTTTCTAATTTTTGGGCCAATTTAAAATTTATGTAGACTTGTTTGCCCTTATAGTTGTTTTCACGTAATTAGGTTAATATATTAGCACTTGTGCTTGTAAATCATTACGAATACCGCAGTGAGATCACATTCGTGTGATGATAAGTGTATATGCGTGATAAAGAGGCACCTTAGGATTTAACGTAAATAGCCTTTTCCGTTTACTCATAGCTAGCCACATCGGTTAGTTAACCTCCCATATGGACCCATTTGTTAGCACTCACTTTTGTATGTTTATGCGAAGTGTGGGGGAGTTTGATGTATGTGAAATGAAAAAAAAAGGTTGAAAAGAAAAAAAAAGTGATGACAATTATAGCCAATGTGCTATATATTTATGAAGATGAAGGAAGACGAAGTATTTGAGATATTGATTATCCAATGTGCTAAGTCGT